>CCAG010014610.1:0-17362 GCA_001077435.1 Glossina morsitans morsitans
AGAACTTTCAATACACGATTACATTGTCACTCTATTTATATTTTCAGGCTTGGCAACACTATGCGTTGGCAGGTGCTATTTGAAGTTTCCCCTCGAAAGTTTAATATTTTTTAAAGATAACAAAAAAAATGAACAATTTGGGTTTTAGACGTGGCGGACGCACAGACGGACATGTTTAAGTCAATTCAGAATTTGATACTGATCAAGAATATATATATAGTTTTCGGAGTCTCTGACACTTCCTTCGAGGCGTTGCAAGCATTTTGACAAAATGAATGTACCCCCCATTCTTCGGTGACGAGTGTAAAGATATACCAAAAGTAATCTTCAGTCTTACTAAGATTCAGGCAAAGTACTTCGTGTCACATTAGGTGTTTTTTTTTTTTTTTTTGGTTTTTTAAAACACAACGAATCATCTGTTGTTGCGCGCTGAACATTCAAGAAGAAGAAGAAGACGATTTTGAATCATAACCTCCCTTAGAATTTTTGGTGATTTAAGCGCAATTTGTTTTGTTCACCGTGACTCGGAAACTGTGCCTCAACGGAAAAATGGAATTAACTGTTGAAAGTTTTCGTGCGATGAATTTTTACAACTTCCGATGTGGATTATCAAGCGGGTAGTGCATCAATCAACTTATGTTCACTTTTCCACAATAAAATATCATCCCTTACTATTGCGAAACGCTGGTGTAAAGAGTTAAACCTCGGTTCACCAACTTAACGTCCGCTACGAACAGTTCTTGTGCCAGGAAACATTGACGCTATGCGAAAAGTAATACTGTAACGTTGATATACGTGATATACGGTGAGATTGAGGCAATCTTAGGACTAAATTCTACTAACACATGCAAACTATTGCATTATCATTTAGTCGTACAAGAGTTTTTTTTCTCGTCGGGTCTCATATAATTGGAAAAAATCGCAAAAAGAAGGGGTGCATCCCTAAGGGGTGCAATGTAGATGCTACAAAAGACATACATAGGACTGTAACAGGTGACGAAGAAAAACAAGCCGGTGCCTTTGGATCATTTGTCATCATGACAAGACGAGCACTTGAACATATCGTCGACCATTTAAAGCGCGCCAAAAATCGCGTTAATCAGTCGTCCATCGGTCATTTGGCACCTAATGATCCTTCTTTGCACTCAGAACCTTAGCAATAAATTATGTGGACTGCGCTTTTTATCGCCAGAAGAGAACGTTGATGCGTTTACGAACAATGTTTTAGAGGTGCTTTTCTAAACGGAATAGGAGAAGACGTTATGACAGACATATGGTTCGAAAGTGTGCACAAGTATGTAAAACCTAAAGGAGGGTATTTTCAAAGAAATTAAGCAATTTTTGATGACGACTTTTTGTTTTTCTATTATTAAACTGAACGTATGTACAGCGGTCCTCATCATATTGGCATGTTTTTCTTTTCAATTTTTCAAATATAGAATTGGATTTTCGAAACTCAGTTTCCTTTCTGTTCTATTTTTATTAAAAAATATATAAATAAAAATTTTGCAAATCGATTTCAGCCATTTTCATAAAAAAATTATTTAAACGCGTCTACAAACAATCGGACATCAAGCGAAATGAATGGTATAATATGTCGTCAATATCGGAGGATGGGTATAATGAGACCATTATAAACATATATTTTTAATTAACGCAAAAATAAAAAAGAATGTTTTTATAGCATCTGCATAACACACACACACACATACTACATATACTATATATATATATAGTATACGCACAAAGAATATTTGGTATGGTTTTGCGATTTATTTAACGTCGCAAAATGTTTTATTTATGTAACCGTTCATCTTAATTTATTTTCTGAAAATATATATATATATATATATAAACGAACGCATTCTCTTTACATACAATTTTATATTTGTTATCAGAGGATGAGCTAACACTAATTTTGTCATTAAGTTAACGACAGCGAGAAATATGTATCGCAGTTCCAATATATATATATATATATATATATATATATATATATATATATATATATATATATATATATATATATATATATATATATATATATGTACTTGGTGAGGGTGAAATTTCTAGTTTTAACTAGAACTTTGATAAAACATTCGCAATTCAATTCCACTCAATGATGATGATGATGATGAATTGATTTTATTGTGTAAACAAACTTTTCAGTTATGGTGAAATGCTTCAGCAAACTTTGGGGAAAGTCTAAAATGCCGATACATTGGTTTGATTGGCAAGTTGCAACGGTATTTATCATAAGTCGTAAATTCGATGCTGGTTACACATTGTCCGGAATTCTAGGCAATACCCTTTTGCCCCTTTGCCGTTCATTTAGATATTCTTTTTATTAGGATTGGATTTCCATCAAAAAGCCCAGCCAGCAAATGTCCTTTAACAAAATATGTTTCGGAAGAATGGCTCTGGTGTTGCAATTTTCCAATATTTTTCCAAAACAATATTTATTTTTCTAATACCTAGCGATGTGCTTACTAATCTTTCCCGATATAATTCTTCTATTGCCTTGCTTTCTATCCCACAAAATATGATCAAAAAAACATCCTTTTGTTGTATGCTGTTACAGTGGTGTTGCTCTCTTCAAATTGGTACTTGGATATCGTTTTATAAACTTTCAAAGTTTCGTTTTAATGTTATGACCAACTACTTCTATATATTCCTAGACTAAATTTTGCATTTTTTGTAACTTATTTCCTGTCAAAAAATTTATTGAAAAACGAAATGAATTGTAGTTGATAGGAAACATTCGTGGGATCTTTAGATGAAAAAAGGATCGCTGTGTCATTTGCATTGGCCACATAAGTTAAAATATTGCCAGCGATCGTGAAATCTGAAATGAGCTGAAAGTCAAGATCTGTATTTTTGCTATCACAGGTGAGTTTGCCAAAGACAATTTAAAGGACAGTTGGACGGACAAACTTGTTAATTGATAACGATCAGTTATTTATGATAAAAGAATGAAGCTTCCAAACCCTGCAACATTGGTTGATTTTTTCCCATTTTTGTTCAGGTTTCGAAGGACATACGTCATAGAGTGTATCTCCGAACTGTGTGTCGATGGTAGTTTATAAATAAAATGAAAAACATTACCATATTTTCAATATCGATCTGTCTACAAGGAATTGCAATGTTTCTATCACATTTAAAGCTGATAAGTTCGTGTTTGCGGGCAGGAGAGTATATACCATTGCCGGTTATACGGGCAGAGGTATAGTCGGACGGATGGATAGATGGACCTATAAGCAGGCAGACTGTCGGTTAATCTAACCGATGGACAGATCGAGAAGAGGAACAGTCGGTCAGATAGAAAGACGGACAGACTGTAATCATTTTCGAATGTGATGCTGATCAAGAATATGTACTCTTTACGTGAGTTTTGGAACCGTTTTGATAGAACGCATCCATCCTTCGACGATGGCTATAAAAACGAACCGCTTTATGACTAGTACCAGAAGACGCATTGTTTTTTCGACACGCAATGGCCACATGCTGTCAGATATGCGCATTATGTAAAAAGCTATGAAGAGCACAATGCGATAATCATTAGCGCGAGCTACGAATATTAAGATTTTGTTCTGCATCTTAGCTGAAGAATTATCTATTATTCTTAGTCTGCAGATGGATTTGCAAACATTCAAGTATGTACAGATGGATTTAACTTCTGTACTATGGCACTGATAAACATATGTAAATAGCGTCCTTTACGATGAAAGTGAATTCGAAAATTTTATATTTGAACAAAACTAATGCATACCAATACCAACTCAATACTCATATTATTATTATTATTGCCATTATCATCAACAACATATTTATGGTCGTTTGTATATATGTAAATAGGTTTAGCACTAGTTCTACAACTTGTAATAAACTAAAGCTATAACAATATATTTACCGATGCAAAGTACATCGAATAAAATTTAATAATGCATTATATGTTGAAATAAAAATTTTGGTGATTCTCTGGCTTTTTTTATTTATTTTTTTTTTTTTTGATATTACCCCACGCTAAAACAACTAAGAACATTATAGACTGGCAAGAGGCAAGATCGATCAATAAATACCTTGCACACAATCGCCGACGACAATTATTCGTTCGTTTTGGTAATAATGCATTGAAAAATGGACAAATTATTTCCATGCAAAAGCATACTTTTCCTGAAGGTCTGCATGACGAGATCCACATTCAATGAAATTTCATCTGCTCCCGATTTTACATTTTTATTATTTTTTTTTTTTGTTCTTTGCGCCATAAAAACTGGAAATTACACCTTCTCTTCATATAAGCGCTTGCTTTCCGTGACAACCTTTCTATACGTTAGGGTCTAAAGAACATACCTCTTTAATCCAAATTCTCTATCGTTGAGTGTTTTGTTAAGTTGCTATTATAGACCAGATTTCATCGTAAATGTTATTATCCATGAGAAATATTATGTGGAATGGGGTCCAAGAAATAGGCCCATGTGGTTCAAATTAGGTTCACTTAATTTTTATGTCAAATTTTCACCATAAATATTAACAATTAGGCTTTCTTGGCATATAAGAGTTAACATTTCCTGAGAATCCTTATAAGAGGTGGAATCCAAAAAATAGACCTACGTGGTCCAAATTCGATAGAGATGATTTCTTCGGCACTTTACTATTATGAATCGATTTGCATCATGAAATTCTACCTCTTTACTATGTAAAGATTCCGTTTTCGTAGTAACGGTTTTATGAGGAGGGGTGCAAACAATCTCGCCAGCCTTCGAAATACCATTACATAATGATGTTTGTCGAAAAATTTGTAAAAACTGCAAAGTACAGGCTCACGGGGGTAAAGTGGACCGATCGAAACCATTTTCAATAGGGTTCGTCCTTAGGTCAAGTACCAAGTTTCCTCGAAATATCTGAAAAATTGCGGACTATAGGTTGAATATAAATTTACATGGACGGACGGACAGACAGACAGACAGAAAGGCATCATTTTCTGAGTCGGTGGGTGTAATAAAAGGTGGCTCGATTTTTATCCCTTGTGGGTGTTACATACGACCGTGCAAACTTAATACACGCCGTAGCACAAGTGGTGCCAGGCTATAAAAACTAAAATACAAACAATTCTCAATGCAAAGAAATAAAGTCTGCATTGTTTATACGTGAGCGTAAGGTATGTGTAGATGAATTAATTTTCCGCATTTTCAGCGAGTGTTCAATAAGTGTTCTATCTGTTCATTCATAATAAATAATGAATACTAATGAATAAATGTAATGAATATTCTAAGTGAATCAAACATGCACACAACTAATTAAATATTATGTATTTAATGATAACTTCCACTGCCATTTAGGCAAATAACTATACATAATCGTACTATATATTTGCTTAATGTCAGTTATTTAATAAATCATACTTTTGCAATATATTTCAAATTTCGGGTGAGTTCAAATTCGATTTATAGTATTTGCTATTAACTGCAATGCAAACTAAATGCATTATGCAATTGGCAGTTGATTAGTTGATATAAATGAAGTTATTATTGTTTTATATTAAATTTACGTAACAAACACACCTATCACCAGTTACGGATGGATTAATTTTCCTAAATGTTTGCAACAACACAGCATAGCATAATAAACTTTACAGACCCTTATAAACTCTAAGCATCCCTCATCACATTGAATAATATGAAATTGTTTCCCTCGTCCGTCCATCTGTGTGTAGAATTTCTTAAAAAAGAAAACGTCCGTTTTCATAATAACGCATGCAAAAATTGCACATTATTCTCATGCAAAGGCATAATTTTTATGAAAGCCCGCATATTGAAGGATGGCCATCACATCACATGACGGGATCCGAATTTAAGCAAAATTTAATTTACTACTTAAAAATGTTATTATTTTTCAGTTCTCGTCACACAAAACTAAAAATTAGTCTTTCTCTCCATACAACGGCTTGCTTTTCATATGTGTTAGGGTACAGGAAGTGGAGCTATGTGATCCAAATTTCATATCGTTCGTGGGATTGACATTGGATGCCAAAAAAACACAGGACAATGGCAAGCAAAAAGATTTACAAAATCTTCCAGCGCAGCACATAATCAACTGGACCAAGGGGAAGGAGAAGCTTACGTTTGGTCATTGGCTTCTCATGATGCTGGTCATGATGCATTCAGCTGAAAAACATAGCTATCTCTGTTACCGATTCATGCAGCATTCTGTCAAAGGAGAAGTGGAACATTCCCCCACCACATCCTATGGAAATGTGAGGCCATCCGCAGAATCAGATACCAGGTGTTTGGCCCGACGCGGTATTGTGCTTCCAAATAAAGATGATGGCGGGGTTCATAAGAATCCTAAAACCTGGAAGCCGAAATCCGTGAAGGAGTCCAATAGACCTTTGAGATCGTTGTATGAAAGAAAATTAAATTCGGTCGGAACCGAATCTTTTATGCTCATCACCGTTTACTCTAGAAAAAGACAAAAGCAGTAAAAGAAGAAAATTCGCAGGCTCTTTAATAGGGAGCGAGCGCAATTGATTCCTTCCATTTTCAAAATTAAAGTGTCTATCGTGGAGGCACGTGGGCGCTGTAGACGTGTCCTTTGAAAAGTTGTGAGCGATTCAAAATTCTTTTGGAAATTTTGTAGACGATCTCTTCATTTCATTCGGTGATAGACATTCGTCATAGTCATAGTCATAGTCATAGTCATAGTCATGGTCATAGTCATAGATAGTCATTCGGTGACAAGAGAAAAAGGAAAGGACAAAAACGTAATGGGTATGAAAGGACAATATCGATCCAAGCCGAATCAAATTCCTTTTTTTTTTCTTTCTTTTTTTTGTTAAGATGTCATTAAATTAAGCGCATACTGTTTGGTTTACATCAACGTTATTAATTAATATTAAAGCTTTATTTAATCATAAAAATATTGAACAATAATTGCAGATAATTTTTTCCACAACTTACCGAACATAACGAAAAACAAAAAAGAAAGCAACGAATTATTTTAGCAACTTGAACGAATACTATTACATATATATATATATAAATAGTGTAAAATCTGAATGAGATAAAAAATTAATAAAAGAGTTTCATTTTTCGTAATCATAATGATTGTATAATTACAGCATCATAGCGCATGGAATCAACGAATCTTTTTTTTAGTCTTTTTTTGTAACATTGATGAAAACAGTGTAAACTGTGTAAGTTTGTTGAGGTCTTTGCGAAAATTGCAAAACGAAAAACTTGAGCATAATTTATTTATGGAATGAATATCACTTGAAGTATGTAGCGAGCGAGATTGGCTTAGAATGAAAGCAATTTCAAGATATAAGAGGTATCTACTAGTGAACAGAACGTGAACGCTTCTAATATGAAACTGATTATAACTGATACCGTATGAAACTAAGACTTAAAGCTCTGGCAGGAAGATGATGATATTCGGTGTTTGGGCGAACGGGACACTGTCGATAGTATCAATACAAGCAAAATACCGAAAAGGTAAACAAAAGTCCATTGTTCCACATGACAGCCGTTCATGTATCCAGACAGCAATTTAGTTTGGCAGTACATTGGAATGCACTCAACCGGGAAGTTGTGATAGAAATGTCTGCGTGAATGCTTCGTGGCAAAAGGGGATGTCGTTTTAAGGGCGTGGCATGCAGAGATTGTCAGACAAGCAGGGAGCAATGTATAGGTAATGATATACGTTGAATAGAATGTTTCTTCTCTTTCTCATACAATAAATGGGTTTTTACTCTACACAAAAGTTCCGGTTTCATATTTACGACGAAAACGATATATAACGTAATGATTCTCCTGAGGGGTAGCAAAGGGCGATGATCTAGAGTAGCTAAGTAGGCAAGTAAATACAATTGTTACGACTGGGTTTATTGGGCACTTAGTTGTGAAATATAAAGCTTTTAAGCATACTAACTAACGGACGTAATGTGGTAGGCCTCGTGTTGAACATTTTCCATGTTACCCGAAACGGATTGAACAACACACAATTGGTACGGCTTCAAAAGAACAAAATGTGTTGATATCCCAGATATCTAATGGATGACTTACTTCATTTAATTTATATTTAATTACATTGCATTTATATAGCTACGCTTGGCCGTAGCGTCATGATGTCAGCGTCGGACATCATCAATTCAATGGTCTTTAAATTAAATATTTTTAAATTGTCGAGATTTAATACGCTTTAAGCTAGAAGGAAAAGAAGCGGTTAAGCGCTCTCCTAAAACACAAACATAAAATGGCTTATTACTTATAAATATATCAGAGGGTTTTACTCAACCATTACAAGAGCTTTTTATTTAAGCCATGGATTTGAATGCAGCAATTTATTGGCAAAACTTTATTGGTAGGCAACACATCAACATGCTGGGATGCTAGTTTAACGACACATACACACATAAAAAAAAAAAAGAAAAAAGAAAGTAACGTGAGACCGATTAACACGTTCGCTGCCGAGAAACAAAATCTATTTTGCATTTGCGTTATCCTTTCGAAAATACTTTAATAACACAACAATCCTAACAAGCGACAATTTTCAAGCTAATGAACGAAATTTGAATTCAACGAACCTGATGTGACCTTGGAAAGTGTTCATACCTTTCCTTATAAGAAACATTTCGATATGGAACAATGAAATGATGTAAAGTGAGTTTTCTATTGGAAACAAGCAGAAACCGAAAATTTCTGGCAAATCGATTAACGAACAAATTATAAGAAAAGCGCACTATTCCTTTGTTTAAACAAAAGTCCACTTGATATTGTAAAGTCTATGAATAGTGTGGAGCATCCACAAATTTGAAAGTAAATCCAAGAACTGGACTTATTATGGTGCATATTAGAGTACATAACCCAAACAGCAGTATTCCAAAATTGCTCATTCTAGGGCCACCAGCTATTGCCCGAAATGAAAATGTACATCTTGCACTAAAACTCCATCGAACGTAAGGTGCAATATATGGACCTACAAAAGCTTAGGTGCCCTTTTTTAGTGTTAATGCAAATCTATACCACGGTCGCCATATCCGGGATGGATAAAGTGAAAGGAAACTCCATCGTCCCATAGAAAATTTGAGAGAGTATTAGACTTGAGATTGCCTCCTAAATGAAAATAGTGGAAGAATGTCGATGCGGTTGAAATGATTGAAGTCGATATATGTTGCAGAACGCTTTGCATTAGATACTCTTGATATCCACATACATTTGGCATACCATAATTCCTTCTAAACACGACTAGCTATCTATAGATATGCATACAGTTATTATACCCTACACTATTTGTGGTACTCCGTGTACTGACTTAGTGCGGACGTATGTAACACACAGAAGGGCTTAATATAGACCCACTCTTCAGTAAACCAATTGGTTCAGAATCAGTTCCTAAATCGACTTAAGCCTGTCTGTCCGTCTGATTTATGCCCATGTATTTTTGTGCTGACGCTGCAGGTCGCAATTTTTGACATATTTTGATGAAATTTGGCACACAGGCGCACTTTGGCCCAAGGACAAACACTATTTTAAATGATTGAAATCGGCTGACTTTTTCGGCCACTCCCCATATAAGGTCCTATTCTGAAAAGTCATTGTATGAAGAAAATTTCTCGGCAAAAGTGGGTAAGTAGAAGTATTTTGGCATTTTAAATAGGTGTAAAAACTTTGGACCGGCTGGGCCAATTTGCGGGCTTTCCTGAAAATTATGACTTTGCATGAAAATAATGTGCACTTTTTTGATAAATGCGGTAGCGGGAAACGAAAATCATCCCTGAGTTGCAAAATCGTGACGCGATGGTTGGCATTGAACGTGTTAATGTTAGTGAAAAGCAGATTTGAAAAACTTTTTGGAGATAAACACGCGTATGCCCAAAAGGTGCATTCGTGAGTTCAAATTAAAATTTTACATATAACCAAAAACGAAATGATGGCCGGCAACGCTCGAAAAAAAAAGAGAGTAAAGCCACCAAAAAACAGCAAATTACAGATGGAGCGAACAAATACCCACGTATTGGTTTGAACATTTATTTGCATACAATTTGACATATTGTTGTTTAAAACTATTGAAAACTAGAAAATCTAACCGCATACGAAACGTGCATGGAAAGTATGCCGCCGATATGATAACATTGCGAACACAAACCATTATTTGAAAAAAGATGTCGTTCCCTTGCCCCTTCCATATATAAAATAATATTATGATTAAATCTGTGGGTAGTTTTTCTACTAATACTTCGTTATTGGAGGCAACGCGAGCCTTCTCAACTGTTTACTAAGTCATCATGAACTAATTTATAGTGCACACATAGTTTGGTTGATAACGAGTTTTGCGCGATTACAATAAACACTAACTTCCACAAATATTTCATTTCAAGGACATTTCCTAACGAAGGACGATCAGCGGTGAAAAAAAAGGGGATGAAATTTTATCGGATTACGATAAATTTTAGATATACGTTTTCTCTCCTTGGCATAGTTAAATGCTAAACGCTGGACTTGAAATATTTACAGTTACACTCTACACCCCCTGTGATTAGCAAATGATGAATTTTCTTTGTAAATGTATGCAACATCTAAACAAAGTTTTATTATAACCCTTTCGCTACTATTCTGAATTGATTTAATTTTGGGATGATTTGGTGTCGACGAACATTTTCACCCGGTCTATATCGAATTTCCAAAATAATTGTCCGATCAGACGGATTTACATCAAACGAACACCGCTTAAATGCAGGTCCAGTACTATCTATCCAGCATCTATTGTTTCCCCTTCTCTCTTCCAGGTGTTCAGTTCATTAGTAACCATCAACGCGTGATAGAAAACGCTATTTACTTAACTTGTATTGCTCGTTCCCTTTCACCAAGCTACACAACAACCAAGCTGCATAACGAAACACATACTCAATCGAGACCTTATAAAAATAAAAGAATAGAGTAGGGGGCACTTTTCGCACATGAAGAGGACAACGAACAACTCTTCTCCTTTAGTTGGTGTCAATCTAGAAGAATCGGCAAGACCTTGATGTTCTGAGCATAACAATAGCAAATGATACTCATTCGTAGTCCCGCTTTTACTCTATTTGAAGAAAAACTTATTTCAAAAGAAATTCTATTCATATAAACTCCAGTTATCGATTTTTGAAGTCTCATCCGGTTAGTTGCCGGGAGTGCGTTATTATTACAACTTAGCATTATACAGATGATGCTACACTCCCCAAGATTTTCTATTTGATATCCGTATCAGGAGGATTGTGAAGAAATAGTTAATTCGGCTCTTCGTAGTGGCCGATATTTTGAATATACAGAATTACCATCGTTACGAAAGGCGTGAATGGATGTGCGGAAATCGATTGGAAATTTTCATGCTGATAGAAAAGCAAGTTAACTAAAATCTTATAAACAAGTTATTGATCTACGTTGGAGCAGTCGCGGTCGCAGTAGAAATGGCAGCAGAAATAGAAATGGAAGTACAGACAGAAATAGGAATAGAATACATGTTCTGACCGTAGATGTTCCATTTCTGCCTCTACTGCTCTTTCTATTTCTACTACTATTTCTATTTCTGCCTTCTACACATATTTCTGTTTCTACTCTTATGTCCGAGCGCGGCGACGCCTGCGACGTCTATTCTTTTATTCTTCTATTCCTATTAATGTAATTGTTTTTGCCCTTTATTTCGCTTTTTTATTATGAATGCAACTTGCAGAGCAGTTGTGAAGCGCTCAACACAAAGTTTGCATTGCACAGTTGCACAAATAGACGAATAACAAGCACACGCAGAGAAAGACTTCGATTGTTCAGTTGGGCAATAACTCCCAGAGATAAGTAAAAAAAAAAACAAAATTTGTTTTGAGAAATTCTAATTTTCTTCACAAGCCAACGCCAGATTCGCCAAAAAGCTTAAAATACGCGTCAATTTCCGTAATGACGTAATCAATTGATCCAACTGTTTTTCTTTGGAGCATACTTTCGTGACTTGGAGACTGACAGTCCTGGACACATGCCGAATACCATGGGTCGAGTAGGAATTCAAATTTTAATTCGCAGAATTTTATCAGTATTGGCAATCAGTAACACATTGACGTTTTGGTCCACCGGACGCAATCTCATTTGGAAGATAAATTTCGCATGCCAGAATTTGCAGACAAAATGATGAATACATCACCATTTAATGCCATTCGGGTGTTAGGTATCGCTTGCAACTTTAAAGAAATTTTTTGCGTTGCGCGCTTAAGTTCAGCTAATCATTGTTTTCGCCGCGTAACACTTCACTTTCAATGCCAATGCCTGAACTGAAACATTTTTTCCCCATCAACCCACTCGTGAGTTATGAGTTGCCTATTGTTTTGATGAATTTGATTGAATTTGTTCCTTTTTGAGGTGACATTTTCTCCTCCTGGCTGTTATGTATGAATACCTAAGGATTCTGATGTTTAAAAATTAATTCCAGTTATTATACTACACTTCGATTCCCGTCTGCATTTGCATATAAAAAAAACGAAGCTTACGCGAACCATTAAAACTTATTTCTCCGTAAAAACTCCATCTCTTAGAACTAGAAGAGTAAGCATTTTGTCAACGTCCATACCTCAGTCTAGAGTTATATCGCATCCTGTAAAATTCTAGTTTCTAATGTAAACATTGAATGACCATTAAATGAATCACTGTGACTACAAGGGTGTTTTATAAAGGTTCATTCATTTCGTGGCACAAAGGTCGAAACAGTAATTCTGTAACTCTTCCATCTACGAAGAAAATTGAGTTACCTTTCAGGCCTCACGACTGACTTATACCAAATTGTTAATGCTTTATATTCTGAACTTCGTTGGGTTGTACTTACCTGAATTTAGTGACCGCGGAATTTTTCTGTTCAGCTTTCGGAGAAACCCGATTAAACTCTGATCTAAATTCGTCTGAATTCGGAATAAGTTTCAGTTGCCAATGCACTTAAACGCTGGATGTTTCTATCTTTATGATATATGTTGTTGTAGGATTGGGCGTTTTTCACTTACCACATATTTGTCGGTGTCTAGACGGTTTCCATCACGACATCTAACGGAAGAAACTTAAATTTAAACTAACTTTGACGCGGTCAAGTGAGGTTAGAAATTACTTGAAGATAAAAAAAGGTCGAATTCGGAAAGGAGCTGTAAATGGGATGGGATATCCGACCATTTGGAATAAGGGTACTGTTAAATTTCGGGGAATAAATGCAACGCAACGCCTTCAATGACTTCCCATCAACAGATCGCCAACTTATTCGTATTAGGGATTAGCAAGTCCAGAAAAAGTTGAAGAAACCCATGTAAGAGATAAGTTGAAACACACACACTATAGCCTCCTTTACTTAGCATGTGAAATAACGTAATTAACTTACGACTCAGCATCGCTACCCGTAGATTCTCCCCTTACTTCTTCGTTTCAGAAACCGAATGTGACTTCAATGATCCTTTGATTTTTGTGCTAGCGTTGGAGTTCTGCGAGTGGTATTGCAAAACTTATAGGCCGCTTGAGAAATTCATACAACGTTACTTGGAATACGCTTGAAGCGCTACCCTTACTGCACAGACACTATCAAGGCGTATATGTAGCCTATAGCCTGGTAAGTGATATTCATTCTCGATATCGATCTGAGTCTAGTTTAGACTCCTAGATTCTTATGCAAATTGATCGATTGTCAGCATACAGAGCTCTACAGGTGACCGACCGACTAGACCGTAACTAGATCACGGACAAATAAATACCCAGTAGTTTCCATTCGATTACGCAATGAAACACAATTAGTTTTTTTTATTTATAATTTCTGTGTGCGGTGTTTGTTTTCGTTATCTTCTTTTTATATTTTATTATGTCTCTCAATTAATTGTGGCTTTTACATAATAACAAAAAAAAGGGAACAAAAAAACTTAACAAAATATTTTCATCAATTTATTATTACAGAAAACAAAGATCGATTGCTCGATAACTTATTATTTATTGTTTCAAATTTAACAAACATGTTTATAAATTATGCTAAATTCATTTAAAAAAAATTTGTTTATTACTTAATTTTCTTTTGTTTTTTCTTTTGCTTTTTTTTGTTTTTTTTTTTTTAAGTTTTTATTTCTATCGTCATGTTAAAAGAATTTATTTTAAAAAAATATTTTATATTAAAATTCATTGGTTTAGTTTAGTTATCTCATTTTTCTAGTGTATGTTGACTTTTCATATTATTTCTATAGTTGTTTTTCTTTTTTTTTTTTTTTTTTTTTTTGTTTCTATTATTATTTACACATATATGCATACGGTTGTTATCAATCCTTTTATTAAACTTCATTTTTTTCCTCCGATTTCAGCGAACATCGTTTATACTTTAATTCTATTCTGCTCTTTTAATATATCTATAATGATTAACTTACACATATCATATCTGAATATATATATTATTTTTGATCTCTTCTTTTCGTCCATCGTTCATACAAATTTAATCGACCAATGCAAAGCATCGAAAAGGTCAGCGCATCCTAAACTGCACCTTACTAATCATTAAAATATTTTCATTTTTTTGGAACGACAATTACAGACAAGTAAAAAGACAATAGTGGAACATGGCCCACGATTGAACACCCCGCACCACTTCGTTTAATACAGTGACATTTCGAAATAAGGCTTTATATGGGGAGCGAGCGGTCGAAACAATGGTCCGAATCCGAACACTACTCTCAATAGTGTTCATGCTTGGCTCAAAACACGCTGGTGTAGCGAATTTCATCAAAACATATCAAAAACTGCGATTTGTAGGTTAATCACATAAGGAAATAAGTTGGACAGGAGGACAGACAAGCTAAGAAAATGATTCTAAATCCACCGGTATAATCGGCACAAGAGTGCCGTCCACCTTAAGTCCTTCTAGATGTTGCATACATTCGCGCAATCTTAATATATCCTTAGTACGGCCTTGTACCACAAATGGTCGAAGGTATAAAAACTAAATTATTTTGCTCTTAAGCTTATTATCCATCCATTGTTTACAAATCAATGAAGCAACTTTGCAAAATTAAATTATTTGAAGAGGACAATGCTGTGAACGCGCTGTCATTTATTCATCCATTTTTATTTCTACAAGCGAAGGCAAGGATTTATCAGCTAACACGTATCGCCACTATTGTGTTTGTCAACCGTCATCCTACGAATATATTGAATCTTCTGTGACCTGAACTATGCATCATTCATCAAGCACCGATTCCGAATATTCCGAATCGCGTTATTCGTGTCGACAGTTACAGTAAATTTTGAACAATAAATTATATGTTATTCTGTTATTCTCTTAATAACCGCTTATTGCACGGAACCTATAGTGGCATTCATGCGCAAGCGACTTGAAGCGCTTAAGTTTTTAATGCATAGCGAATTCGGATTTTTTCTCTTTCCACGCTACAAGCTTTTATTTATAGTCACAAAAAAGTGACCTTAGGAAAATATCCACTTGTAGTAGAGAGCTTGTTTAAAAAACATTTTCTTATATAATTTATTTATTTAGATTTTCCTTTATTACGATTCGAGTTCAACGGTCGTAGCTCTTCTTTTTTTTGTTTATCGAGAGAATTGTTAAGAGACACGAAATCTATGAGGTAATGGTGTACCCCATGTTTAATTTGGCTCCAACATACTTAGCCCATTGCATTCTAACTTCGAAATTCTTTTATTTGATGCTCGCATCCAAGGCACTGATAACGAGGGGAAAAAATGATAATTTCGTCCTTTTGCATATACAATAAAGTTCTTGAGATTACATTGCATTGCCGTCGGAAATAATGAGGTTTCCGAATGTTCGAACGTACGCAAATGCCCAAATTACCGAAACAAAACATTTTCAAAACGCTTTCCCCATTAAAACTTTGCCGTTCTAACTCCGGCGGCACTAACTCCTTAACACAAAGTTGGTGTAAGATACACAATCTCGACAAATAAATCAACAGAAGAACGCAAAATGTCAATTCATACTACTCCCAATGTACCAAACCGGTCAACAAATAAACATTTTGTTTTCATTGAATAAGAGAGAGAGAGGGACGTATCGATTAACTTGAATTTTAATACGAAGATTAAGTTTGGGTTCGAAAACGTGTTCGATTAGCGCTTGAATCATTGATGAAAGTCGCGCAATTTATATATGGCGGGGCTTTGCAAAATACGCCTTCAGGCGAATATAAATTTCCTATATTCAGGTGCTCTGACAACTTATGTCCGTGGTGTTCTTTGCAGATGCATAGAGCTGTTCAACTAGTGTGGTTAAGGAGGGCAAAATAGACTGGAAATGTTTATCAACGATTTCGATTTTCTATACCATACTTGCCCTTATAAGAATTCAACTTTTCCCATCTCGTATTTCTCCCTTTTTTTGTACTCATCATAGTTGTATGTTTTAGTCCGGTGATGCTATGCAAAGTTAATAATTTAAGAAGATTGCAATGTTTTATGTTTAAACTTATGAATCTTTATATATGTGATTTCTACGAATATATTCCCAAACACATCACTGTGCCCAGGTTTTTGGCAAACAAAATGTATTTTAAGCAAATTTAAGCACAACTTGCCCGCTCTTATGCTGTTTGCACCGAGCTGATGAGTATGGCAACGAAATAAAATATTTGTGAGCAGAGATCATCATCATTCTATAGTTTGTGTATTTATATTTTACGGTTTGCATATATGCCTTCTTCCGAAACTACAATCTGATCGGCGTCAATCAATATCAGCGCGAAGTAACGCAAGCCGATTCTCTAACTAGTGTGAGCCACAAATACTATCTCTTTTTTCATATGAATCTTTACCGCACTACCTACGCGCTTGCATTTAAATTTTCGCTTTATTTACTTGGTCTTGGAACTATAACTGAAATTAATCCTTAATACCGCGTTAATGTTGGAAATAATTCATTTCACCCGATTGCTGTGCTTTCAAGAGCCCGTAGCGTAGCGTTCATTAAATAACATTTCATCTGGGTTTCGTTCGCACTTTGCACCGTTTTCATTGCTTTTTTCTGCTTTCGATATCCAATTATTAGAAAAAAGTGGAAATGGAAAAAAAGAACAAATGGATTAAATAGTCTGTAGTGCTTTTAATTAAATTTGAATATGTCCATTAATTATTACTTTATTATTATTATCGTTGTTTTAAGTTGTTGTTGGGTTTTTTTTTTTTTTTGTTTTTTGGATGTTAAGTAAAAGTTAGTTATTAATAACTTCGTAATTATTTGTTAAAGTGAACGAAAATTAAAACTTTTGGTCAAACGTTCGGATACTTCGGTGCATTAAATTTATCACTAACTTATGTAACACGTAAAAGTACGTCTTCTGGCATAGTGTAAGGTGGGCAGT
>CCAG010014611.1:0-55313 GCA_001077435.1 Glossina morsitans morsitans
CATGGAAAGCTTACCAGACATCATCGGCACGTATGTAACGTTAATGAAAATCATTAATTTATCGTAAGTCTTTGTGTTCAACGAATGCAGGCGCACATGCGAACAAACTTTATCCCATGCTGACTATAAAGGCTTTATTATGATCAAATACACAGTTATGCATGGACACACACGGTTACAAACAAAATTGTAATTTACAGGACATTAGCAAGATTCATTTCTACGTACGAAGTATGAAGTAAATGCGAATAGGGTGGAGTCTGAATTGCATGTGTGTTATGTATACGTACGTGTGTGCGTGTGTGCGTGTGTGTGTGTGTGGACTAATGTCAAAAGATGACCATTATTTTCTTAATATTTTCATCGACCTTCATTAGAAGGTAAATGAGGATTAAATGTCATTCCCGTGAAACAAATTAATTTAATGAGATAAAAGAAAACAAAAGCAAAAAGCAAAAAAAAAAATAAGAAGCTAAAGAAAATCTGTAAAACTTTTCAGTAATGAAGAAGCATTTCTCTCATTTCATTAAATATTAAAAAGATAAGAAAAAGCAGTAATGGAAAGAAAATTTAAAGAAACAAAAAAAAAATATTCTTTTATTTCTATTACGGTAAACTTAGAAGACAGGAAGTAAAAATACGCATGCAATATAATTATAATAAGAAAATGTAAGTTTTTGTTTTTTGTAAATTTTTTACTCGATTAAAACTCACAAACTCACATGTCATCCAGCTATCCATCAATATTTAATTACATGTAACGAGAATTATGTTCGTTTTGAGACGAATTTTGTTTACGCGTTTGTTACTCGAGCAAAAAAAAACCTTATAATTTTCCATTCATCAGATTGATCAGAATTTCTTTTACTGCCTTTGATAAATATTTCTATCAGATTTTAATGCGAGCTTATTTTAAAAGACGTTCGCTTTTCAAGACCTTTTCTTGAAGAATACTTTGTAAATTCTTTGCGTGTGTGTGTGTATGTCGAGCCTAAGACACACATCTTTTCTTTCTACATGTGAAAGTTACCGTGACGAATGGACAGAAAGCCAAATTGTAAAGAGAACTATGTATTGTCCGTCCCGTAGGGTTCCCCTTTCATAGCAAACGGACCGACCGAAGGTTAAATTTGAACGAACGTGCAATTGTGAATTCTTATCGGAATGGGAAAGCTAGTATACTTCCGATTTCTGGCATAAAATATTAAGAATTTAGTTAGAAAAACACAACCCCAACCATGGAAACAATCATGATCAAGTTTATTAGTTTTTTTAGTTTTTTTATTTTTATTTCTTTGTCATGGCATGCTTCCGTTAATGCCGTAGTAGAGAACATGAGAGAGCATTCTATTGAATTCCTTTCCTTTTTTTTTTTTTTGTTTCTATGAAAACAACAGCACAAGTTTCTGGTTTTTAAATTTTAGTTGTAACAACCAACCAAGTCACGTCAGCCATGACAGGTAAAGTGTAAAAAAAAAAAAAATAAAAATAAAAAAAACTTTATAGTTTTCTGCCGCATCTAGGTTGAAAGTGGCCGGGAAGAGGGGGGAGAGGGGAGGGGCAAAAAAAAGCAAGGCAGAAAACGTTGGCCTGGTCAAAACTTTATGCTAAATAAACTCAATTTATTGCGTAACTTTTAAAATGATTGTATAATAAAAAAAAAAAAAAACATTTCATTCCTAAGAACCCGCCCGCTTCCATCTGACAATTGAAAATTTTCATATATATTTTATTATCGAAATATTAAACTTAACTTGCCGGATGTCAAAAATGTTTCAAAGTGTTTCAATAAAAGCACTCGTAAAGTATTGTAATTATTAGTATAAGGCATTTGCTCCAAAAATTCCAATAAATTCTAGGCATAAAAAGTACGATAATCATGACTATCATAAACTAATTTTAAACTATAAACTATAAACTATAAACTAAATAAAGTTGAATAGTTAGTGAAAATATAAGAAAGGAATTTTATTGACTTGAAACTCCTGCTCCTGTTCAGTTGGTTTTTACATAGACACATATACCAAAGCTGAAGAGAACGATCATTTACCAAAACTACCGTACGCAGTATAAATAAGAGGAAGGAGTTGCCTTAAGAACACCTTTCAGTCTCGACAAAAAGACAGAACTCGGGCAAAGCTAAATCAGGCGAATACGACAGTTGCCGATTAACATGAGTCGAATATCTGACGAGAACATGAGAAATTGCATTGAGTGAAGCAAAAAAAAGTAAGAGTTTTCTGCATATAATTTTTGGTTGAAGAGCTTCACGTAAACAGCGCATAACATTTAGATCAAATCTTCAGGTCTATGCTGGGAGGGAAGAAGTCATATTGAATTCCTCCCAAAAAAAAAACCTTATTCCTACTTTTTTCTAATCACAATATTATTACAGGTGGCAGCACTTTAAGCATTCTTTATACCTCCTTGTACGTGAAAGAATCCTACATTCCTAAACATTCCTCTGCAAATAAAGTCAGGAAATCGAATCCATTGTTGTAACATATTGTACGTATTGTGTACGAAATATTCGTGTAATAACTTGAATTATTGAAATAATGTTTTTAAAGAGCTCTTATTTCTTAAGTATTCGTTGCATACTTTTAAGCTTCACAAACGTTTGATAAACTTAATATACACTTTGGCTTCAATGTGTGTGGGGAGTCAGTCTCTCTTTATTATTTGTTACAGCATATAAATTTATTACGAGCATGTGCTCTCGTAAAATTGCAATTTTAGTCACGTTAGTGTTTATAAAAATGAAAAATGAAAAAAAAATAAAAACAAAAAAGAAAAATCTTGTTTTATGAAGTCGATGTAGCTGAAAAATGAAATCGTTTCATTACTTTAGGAATTTGTCCCATAGTTTTAGTTTGTTTAAGAGGTGAGTAGTTTTTTAACTGTGGAATCTTAAGTATTTAAGCATTCCTTTAAAATGCTTAACACTTGATCGGACACTACCAACTGCTGCTGGTAAGCTTTATTTATTTAGGGTATGACAGCGCTTTACCAGAATTTTTATATATATGTGTATATAATCTGGCTTATACCCAACTGTTTCTTTTTTTTTGTTTTCTCTTTCCTCATTTTTTTTTTTTTTTTTTTTAACATCCAACTGAAAAACTTTATTTATTACATACGGTGAAGAGATTATTTTATGAGACATGCAATATGTGTTTTACTTTTCGCCGCATTTCGTTCCCAAAGGTATACAATGAATATTTAATTTGGAATTGTAAAATTTATTTTATGCAATTTTTTCCTTATTTTTTCATACGGAAATATGTTTGACAAAGATTCTGAAATATGTCTTAAATAAATTTATTAATATCATGATAAATTATTTATAAACCGAAAAAGTTCGATGACTATTCAGAGTAAATTTTAAAGTATGCATAAACAAGTAAGAAAATTATATTTGGCGGGGGCCACTATGCTTTTCGCATTTTCCTCTCCAAGTTCTTTTATTTGATACCCATATCGCTGGTATTATTAAGTTTATGCTCCACTGCGGGGCTCTACTCTGACCAATTTGGCCCATTTTCAATACCAACTTGCGTGCAAGACCATCCAAAGCTTCTACCAAATTTAAAATCGATATCTTCATTTTTGCGACGAGGAGAGTGTCAACAACACACATCCCATAGACACACAGACAGACGGACATGGCTAAATCAACTCAGAATTCCGCACCGATCAAGAATACATATATTTCACAAGGTCTCTGGGGCTTCCTTTTGAGTGTTACTTATATTTTGGAAAAGAACAAAATGAGAATACTCATCATCTTACAGTGGTGGCTATAAAAATAAGCACACTCCCACATAAAAAAGGTAAGTATACGATTTATTCTATCATATTTCATACATAGATAGAGTACGCAGACCCCATATTAAAATAACAAAATGATTCGAATGAGTTTCCTATGAGATGCTCATCGGTTAAAAGCGAGAAATTTTCAGAGGTTTTTCAAAAGATGGGAAATGCTTTCTACTATGTCAATAATAGCCAGCAGCAGAGTGTCCTCTCAAGTAATGCCGGCATAATTAACTAAAAAAAACATTGTGATAAGATTTGCGAAAACGAAATCCTGTAAACTAATGGAACTTAAAAATGCCTTTTGAGAAAGTTTCGCATTAAAACAAAAACAAAAAATCGATTAATTGAGTTCATGAGAATCACGATTAAAAAGATTTCCTGGCAATTTAATGAAACAAAAACTTTGTAAAGACACGAGAAGTTCTTAAGTAAGTAGAAGTAGAAGTGAATCGTTAATGTGTTTGCCTTAAGTTTTTACTGATTATATGAATTTTTTAAGGAAATTCGCACAACTCTTCTTTAATATTTATTTATAATTTGAAAACGTTTCATCATTCCCTTTGGAAATGCAATAAAAAGTTTGAATTTCAAGTCAATAAATTTAATTGAATTTATTTTTGAACTTTTTTCTGTTCAAAAATTAAATGAAAATCATTTTTGGTTTAATAAAATTTTTCGTAAAACATTATTAAACGGCAAAGTCACAACAATCATTATTGTGGTCTATATTGTGGTTTTTGTTGTTGCTTCCATACACAGACAGCTGTTCAAAGTCTCACACAAAGTGACACATCAACAACCAATTATCATTATCGGCATTGTCGTCATCGTCATCATTATCATTAAAAGTCATATAAGTTTACATGTCATTGAGTAAAATACATAGAAGATATCTATCCATCTCTCTACATATCTATCTATCTATCTATCTATCTATATATCTGCCTTTACTGCCTTTGATGAAAAACTTGACAATAAAAAAAAAAAATCAAGTAAATAAACAATAATACGTAAACGTATTCTTATTGATTGTAAACCCAACAATTGTTATATAGATTTTCTCTTTTCATTCAAACTGAATGCTGTTCAAAAAGTAAACAAAACTCTGCAAAAGAGTATTAAAATAGAGATGTAAGTAAGAACTTTGGTACTCTACTTGTATATATTTACGAAATGAGGAAAGAGTTGATTATCAATGTCATGACATAACCGATGGGACCGATGGGTTTTCGGAGTTACTTAAGTGAAATACTATAAGTCTTCTTTTTAAACGATTTGTTCCGGATCTTTTATGGGATTGAATTAAATTTTGTGAGCACACAGGGGCTGGCCGTAAACTATTCAGTTGCTAATTCGAATTGTGGCCACATTTGTGTGAGGGTTATGTGGAGCCTCTGAAGCTATTCCTAGTTTAACAAGTGGACATTTTGATATTCGGTTTACTTATAACAATCATGCACAGACATACACATACACAGAAGAAATAAAAACGTTTGTTAATGACCTGATGCAAAAGTACAGACAACGTCAACGATGTCTACCCATTACTAGGATTTTTATTAATAATCAATACTCAGGGAGTCCGTGATAACATAAATCCATCGAAAGGCTTGTAGAAGCTAAAAAGCCTACAATTTCTAAGCAGGTCTATGTTGACTGAAAACCAAAGTTAAAATCTTCCCTTTTTTTCTTCTTCTGTGCCCAACCACTTAGAGGATGTCCGCTATACTTGCAGGCATGGTATTAGTCCCGCGAGATTGTAGATATTGAGAGAGGAAAGAAAGGAGTAGGAGTAGTGTTTGCGCAGGTTCAACTTCAAAGTGGAGCCCTCTTGTAAGGCGGAAAAAATCATGGCTGGTAGATTATTATAAAGGCAGGCAGCCCGGTTGAAGAACGTCGAGTTGCGGCACTGCGTCATGCAGTATATGGGCACCTCCAGGATGAGGCGATCCGAAAACTGAGAACGCCGGGTAGTCCTGTTAAAGGCGGACAGGTTTCTTTTATCCCTTTCCCTATCTATACATAAGTAAAACATTGTCCACGTTGCGCTGATGTTCAAGAGCATCGAGAGTTTTGGGCACATTTCCATCGCCCATGAGCACCTATGCTTTTCGCTGCTCTATGATATGCCTGATATGGTCGGTGTCAATGGTCCTACGAGCGAATAAATGTCAGCATTTTGTGAATTGGATAGGCAGACTCGTATGAAGGCAAGATCTACATATATTTAATTTTACTATTTAGAGTAAAAGAAATTACATTTTCCACGGTTGGTCCTATTTTTCTACAAAGCAGCAGAACAGCTCTTCGGTCCGGGTTACAAACTGAATTCATTTACTTAGTATTTCAGTCCAAGTTTTCAGAAAATATGAGCTCACACCTCCATTCCCTAAGAGTAGATCGATTCACTGCAGAAAGGGAAGAAGAAGAATTCTTAGCCGAGAAAATATTTGAAAAACATGAACGGAATTGTGTGGGTAAGGCTGCGACCTTAACTTACGATATAATCAAATTGGAAAATATGTCTCTTTCTAGTAGAAACCACAAACAAAACAGTAGTCATCGTACAAATCGTTCGTTTTTGCCCATAGTTGGATTGATATCAATATTTGCTTGAAGGACAGATTTCTTGCTAATCAATCAATTTGTAACTTTTTTAGCATTAAGTAGAGAAACACGGAAAGGTTTTAAAAAAAAAAAGGAAAAAAATTATTTTAGAAAAACAATCTAATTGGAAATTTCGATAGAAAAAACTAAATTCTATTGTATTCTGTTATAAGAATAATTTCGTCTGACGGTTAAGCATGACATAACCTTTTTTTATAAGCGGGTTTATGTTATTACTCGCAAAGTTTGTTCCTACCTACCTGCACCTCCTACCTACAACTGCTTTCTTTTTTTTTTGGAAATGTAAGAAAACAAAAAACCTGTGGTTTGTCCAGTGGTTTACAAATTATTGTTAAAAAAAAAAAAAAAAGAGTCTTTTTTTCTCAATCCTTTCGAAAGCATTTACTTAAAAAAGTTGCAATGAGTAACAAATGAAATGAAAAAACGAATACACCTTTAACGATGCCAATGACAAAAAACCTGTGAATTGTGTGTATTCATGCAAAACATGAATAACAGCAACAGCAGTGGCAGCAGCAGTAGCAATAACAGTAACACAACTATAGGGATAAGTAAACATATTTGAATATCTGTCTGGGTGTATGTTTAGATTCAGAACAGTAATGCCAATAAAAACAAGAGCCAATCATTTTTCTAAAGGAAACAACCATCATAGTTCTCGTTATCGAGACCATCATTATTGTTGCCATAGTAATAATGATTTTTTAGAAATTCTCCTTTTACAGAAGTGAAAGCAATAAAAACAATACGATAAACGATTTTCGAATTTCCTTTAAAGTAACGATTTCAGGTGAAAATCTTAAGGAGGATATATTTATAAGCGCATAAATTTTATAAGTCTCGGAATCTTACTTATAATGGTCGAGAAAGTACATTTACTGCTTATTCCTGATCATGAATTTATTCGACCTCTTAATACGATTGTCCGCATGAGAAGCGGTGTGAATAAAAATCGTATTCGCATATTCAAGAGCGGTAGAGATCGTGCTTTGATCGCACTTTGATCGTGCTCTGATTGTACTTTGATCGTGCTCTGATCGCACTTTGATCGTGTTCTGATCGTACTTTGATCGTGCTTTGATCGTATTTAGATCGTGGTCTGATCGTACTTTGATCGTGCTTTGATCGTACTTAGATCGTGCTCTGATCGCACATTGATCGTACTTACATCGTGGTCTGAACGTGCTTTGATCGTACTTAGATCGTGCTTAGTCGGTAAAGGCTTAAGACTGATATTGATTGGACATGCATCCTTTTCCTTATCTCTTTCTCTTTCCTCGCTTCTTCTTGACCATCACGTGTTACACGAAAGGGGGATACATCTATCCCCCTGGCTATTGGCTATATTTAAAAAAAATTACTAAAGGCACGATATTAATAAATATACAAATGATGGGGAAAAAGATTCGCCACGATTTTATTTTCTTCAATGTTTTTTAAATGCAGAAGCTTCTCTTTGTTAAAATAACCTTGACAAACGGTGTATTCTCCGTATTAACCAGCAAGAGATCGTCTTCGTTCCGAAACAACCTGTCGCAACATGTTTGAATGACATTTTGGTAAAAGCTCGCCCGCAGTCGTTTGCTAAATGGGTTCCACTTGGTCGGCTCCCTAGAAGATTAAAACCGCATCGAATGTTAGCAGATTGTCCGGCAACCGTTGCACTTAACGGCTCGTTCGATGAAACTGGATTGAACTTCATTTAACCTTTTCTTCTTTAGATTATCAGACCAACTGTCCACTTTTCGGTTTGAAAGAGGGGCTTGCGAAATAAACATACTGCTGAGCACCGCTCATGTCATTCCATCTATTTCTTGTATGTTTCCCATTTTTATAAGAACAATTTTTAACGATCACGCCAGTAAAATTCATTCATCGAAACATATTCGAGTAGTCAAAGTTCTTTAGGTGAAAGAAATTCTTTTCGAAATCGGTTATAAATTTTCGCGAAAATTTTGCACAGAAGTTGTTGTGGATCATATCTCCGTTAAGACAAGCAGTTCCAGACTTTGAAATAGATCGTTCCAAGTTGAAATCGGGACATGTTGAAAAATCGCTTGAGAAAATTGCTGCTAAGTTAGAAAGTATTGCAAATAGTTGTGAGCCATGTCTCAGTCTTTCGTCGTCTTAAGTCGAAAATGCCGCTATTTAAAAGTCGGAATCAGGAATCGCGGAACACAATCACCATAACCAATTGATAATGACTTTCAGCATAAGGTTGTTGTTGGAATTGAAGATAGGCTTAAGAAGTCACAATAGCATGTAATACATTATATGTCCTCTTAAAAATCCTTCACTCTTAAATCACTTTTCCAACACTAATCTAAATTTGTGGGGAGAATATTTAGCGAAAAAGTTGCAGTGAAAAATAGATGCGCTTCTACAACGAAATAAAACGAAAAGTTATCTCGAAAAGATCTTTAAAGATCCTAGTGTAAAATGTGTTTCGCGACCTGTCAACTGACACATTTACAATTAATGGAATACTTTGCAATTTTTATGTATCAGTATATGTATGAGTTTGTTGACTGCTGAGCATGAATGAATGATTCGCCCTAACGTATTATTTATGTATTGTAATTTTTTTCTTTTTTTTTTTTTGCTCCTTTTTCTGCTTCATTTTCTCATGAGCATGATGATGGTAATGAATCTATACAAAATAGTTTTGCGATAAAAATAAAAAGAGAAGAGAAGCAAGAAAAAAAAAACTTTTAATGATATCAACATAGATATGCACAGAAACTGATAATTAACTTTACACTGGAAGGGAGAAAAACAAAAGCGAACAACATTTGTTACGGTCACAAGGTAAAGTGTTTCCCTTTTTCTCAGGTCTAGAGCGTGAAGTCTAGTGCAATAATTACTTCAGAGCTTTACATTTATTTATCTTTGACTTTTCTTTTTTCTTTTTTTTTCTTTAAATAATGACTTGGGTAATTGTTTTTTCCGTTATCCCTTTGATGCATATACGAACATATTTTTCTAGTTTTCTTTATTATTTTCCATTATACATAATACTGTACTTTTGTTTAAATTTTCAGTTTGACAGTGACTCAGACAAGTAATGTATATGACGATGATGATGATGATACCCGTAGCCCGTCTGTCTGTCTGTTTGTTGGTTTTGTTACTTTTTTATTTTTTATTTTTTTTTGCCTATCTATGTATTCGTATACTCGTAGACAATGTATTTGTTGTTAATTGCGCAAAAAATTGCCTCATTAAAGTATTTACTTTACATTGTCAGCAGACAATAAACAGACAGATGTAAATGGATTCGTAACTGTATGTATGCATATAGACTGACTATAAGATTGGATGAGGTGTCTAAGTGGTACTGCTTGCTGGAGCTAATAGTATGCCATATATATATATATATATATATATATGTATATATAAAGACGCACTTTGTGCTCAGTTTTTCAAAACAATAAAGCATGAAAACGGCAAAAGCAACTTTACTATCGTATTTAGAGTAAAATATCATTTGAACATTACGGTGTCGGTTACTTAAAGCGTTGCTTGTTGCTTAGTGGGTTATACGATATTGGACAGTTTATTATTTTTATGCAAATAAGTTGTTGATATGTCACGCATAATACAGACAATTGAACCATAAAGTGTTGAAAATTTACAGAGGCTGCAGGTGAAATATAGAAGCTTGGCTTTGTATTTGAACAACTGAAAGAAGAGCTGACTGACAACTCTTTGAGTTCCAATATACTAAAGGAATTTAGATGCTTTTTTTGCCTAATGCTGCCAACATTTACATACCTATAAGAATGATTTTTTTTATACCCATCACCGAAAGATAAGGCGTATATTCATTTTGTCAAAGCGTTTGCAACAACACAGAAGGAAACATCAGACACTCCACAAAGTACTTATATGATTGATCAGGATTCTAATTTAATTTTAGCATGTTCGTTTGTACGTCTGTCCATTTGTTGTAAACATTCTCCTGGCCGCAAAAATGCATTTATCGACTTCAAATTTGGCAGAAACATTAGAAGTTCTTGCACACAGGTTGACATTGAAAATGGGCCTAGTCGGCGAAAGAAAACGCCCACAGCGCCATTGCCACGTATATGAGAGTTTCTCTGTTTGTTTTTTTACTTATTACTTATTATTACTATTTTTAATTATTACTTATTGCTCTAGCACCTTTGCAAAAATGGAACAAATTGACTCCGTCTACCCAACATTATAGCGTATCAAAATTTTATTGTTTTTCAATAGCTCTCAAACAAGCTTCAAAAACCCCATAAAGTACATAAATTCTTGGCCAATTTCAAATTTGGAATGCACCTGTCCATCTGTCTGTCTGCACAACTGTCTAGTATTTGTGGTAAACATTGTCCCGTTAGCAAAATGAAATATATCGCCTACAAATTTGCAATTGAGAGGGGCTTGAACTTTTCCAAGGACAAGGCCAAAATGCCCACATGCCTGTACGACAAGAACTTTTACTCTGAGAATAGAGAACATTAGCTGCACCCAATCCATAATTTCTTCCCGTGTTTGTGTTTTTTAGGATAACGCAGATGGGTGTAAAAGATCGAATATAATTTTCTTACTCGTTCTTATATAAATATCATCTTCTATGCAAAGATCTGTACAGAGTCGACTTTTGGGAAATTTTAAATAGATTTCATTGACATTGACTAAGAAGAATTTGTTTATTCAAGAACGCAATGAATCTTTCTTTATAAATTTACACTGTGATCTACTGATTATGGCATCAGGCATTTCGTTGGATTACTCAGGGTTCATAATATAACACTGAACACGAACAGTACTCACATATTCCAAACAACAAAACTGACTCAATAATTACCAATCGAAGAACAAACATAGAAATGAACAAGTAAAATGAAGGACCTTGCTATCTTCTTCGAAGCCTAATCGAGCTCTCATCTGAAAGAGATAATAACAGGATGCTGAGAGATCTGTGACGATGACCTGGATTTTCGGTTTATAATCGTTCAGCTTGTTGGGGAAATTAATTTTACAGTTTGTTCCATCGCCTCCATCTGAAATCGCCACGTTTTTGCTATTGACGCAAATTGGTAATATACACAGTGAGAAAAGAGAAAGCATCCTGTCGTAAATTTTTTTATGAAAAAGGCATTCTAACAGTGTACCCGTGAAGAGACTCCATTAAACAACTATCTGCATTGGTCTGGTCATGTCTATCTGTTCATTCACGTCCACAGTATTCTATTGGAATTTAAAACATGGCTCATAAGCTTTCGAATTGTTAGCTCAAGCTATCTTTTAAAAACAACTTGGCCAAAAATGGAAAGTTTTATGGAAGAACAAATTCTAGAAGAAAAAAAAAACAAACCAAATAAATGAAAACATACTGAACATGGGGTACCTTAAGAAAATCAAAGGCTAAGATTGAGGTAAAAGTAAAAAAAAAAATTTATTATACGAATTTACTCATGTACTCCGCGTCTACAAAGAATTCTTGCTCATCTTCATATATAACAGACGATTACATTCGTATCGTGCCGTTATAAAATATGGATGACTAGATAATTATCCTTAGTAAGGATATCAAGATTTCCTATCTTATGCCATGACTTTTTTTGATATTTTTTGCCAAAATTGATTATTGTCTCTCGTTTACTATAAAAAAAAAAAAAAAAAGGTATTCAACACATACATGTTAACAAGATATTGATTAATTAGATAATTCATTGAGCGAACGAAATTTTCATACATTTAGTTATCTTTCACAAAATTTATGGCCGTGAACTTTGTAAAGATTTATTATTCAAGGTTTTCCATCAACTTTGCTGAAAACGAAAATGTCAGAGTTTGTTACACAAATCATTTATGCTTCTTTGAATAGGCATAAATTTCGGAAAAGGCATAAATAAGAAAGGTAAAGTTCGTCACAATAACCTAAACGTATCGAAAAATTTCATATGCTGAAGCAAAAAGTCATCTATATATTCATTCGGCTCAGCAAATTAAGCTAAAGCGATGCGCCTGACTGGCCGAGTAGGCAAGAGTCTCGACTAGCAATTCAATGGTCGTGGGTTCAAATCTCAAGTGCGATAGAGTTTTTAATAATAATAATAATAATAATAATAAAAATACAGGCGGAAGCCTTAGATGCTAGTTCTTTAAGACTTTAGTCTTAGAATTTATTCTCTCTGGCTAAATTTATATAATAATAATAATAAGAATAATAATAAAAATAAAGCCTTAGATGCTAGTGCTTTAAGACTTTAGTCTTAGAATTTATATAATAATAATAATAAGCTAAAGCGATGCCATCATTTTAGCGATAACGACCATCTTCAACTACAATATCAATTTCAGATGATCTTCTTGATTCAATGTTAGATCAATAATTATTATAATTAAATTTTGAAATTTTCATAATTTTCTCTTTTAACACGTGCCTGTGGCCGAACGAAATACGCTTTCGAAATTTTTTCGGGACTTTGAAATATTGTTGTAACGATTTATTATTTGATAAATAACGGTATATATGTAATGTATGTATTCATGGAATTTGTGTTAGCCATGTCAGCGGGCATTTACCATTAATTACTACTTTTAGGAGAGCTAAGAGAAAGTCCATCGCATAGAAGCAATATATAAACAGAGGTGATTTTCTTCGGGGACATAGGGTATGGTTAGCGATATTGCGAATGCGTTTCTTAGCAGATTGAGCGCGATTTAAAATCTTATCTATGACGCCACTCATTAACTTAAATATGAAACTATATTACGTTTGCTCTTTCACTGCTTTGCAAGCTAAGCTATTCTTGATGAATGCTTAAAAGCAAAATTACTACTCAAATGGGGTCGATAACGAAACGAAATGAACACTAAATGAACAAAAAAAAAAAAAAAAAAAATCTCAGGCTGTTTTTGATGCGCATTTGTGCATTTGTGTGCTATTGCACAAACAAAAGAATTATATTCCAGTAATGGTTGCAACTAATGTACGTATGCATTAAATGTTATGACCATAGATTTTCATAGCTCTCGTTGCACTTTTATTGAAAGCATTAAAATCGATTTTTTAATGGATTTAGAGCGCAATCATTAAACTAAAAAAGTTTTATTATCCTCGATAAGAACGAAAATTTGATTCCAGTTTCACAATTCACTTTAAAAATTTATAAGATATGCGACAACTGCCAACCATGACCATATATATATATATATATATATATATATATATGTATGTATATATATGTATATATATATATATCTTTTTATAAAATGAATTTTACCATGAAATGTCTTTTCATGTTACTCGATAAAGCATGAAATGCATTGAGGTCAGTCGGTGTCAAGCCATCGTCAATGTTTAATACGATTTTCTTCTTTTTTTTTAATTTTTTCTTCATTTTCTTTATTTTTTTTATTTGAGTTTTTATTTTGTGTTGAAGCTTTTTATTCTGTCGATATCTCATCACGATGAGATTTCGTTAACAATGATTGTCATTATCAAGTGGTCAGACAAAGATATATATATATTGCCATTCAATCGATTGCGAAGCAGACGAAGAATCGGTCGTAAATCACATTAAAAGTATTCCATGCCGACGTATGGCATAACTTTTCTTCAAACTTCATTACAGAATATTACGTTTGTCGCAAAATTACTAAAATGCAACACAATCTGATGCGCGTCTATCGAGATAAAAAATTAAAAAATCATCCAACAATTCGTGCGCTGCCGCCGGAAAAGTCTTTTGCAGACATTTCAAGTTCATTTAACTGAAATAGGACGGAAGGATCTGAGCACCACCTATGCTTTTGCATAAAGATGACTATCCAATGTATAGAAATATCGATTCTTCGGTATAGTGTGAACAAAATAATTCTTCTATTCTATGAAAGTACTTAAGCCCAAGACTTTTTGTATGGGACAAAGTAAGAGGATGATGTGCTTGTAACGGTCCAATGCTGTCACATAAGCGGCATTTCATTTGCATTGAGGCATTGTACGGAATACATACAAATTTGATTTGCTGCATAAAGAAAATGTTTTATTTAAATTTGCAAAGGTACATCTGTCGGTCCGTAAGTGCTTCGATTGTAAATGAAAGGTACATGTTACAAGTCCATGTTAAAACTTTTGCACCTTCCTGGAGTGCTTAGGAGAAAATCTAAATTGCTTTCCGATTACTGGAGTTTACATCTTATCCGGTACTCTGTCCACACGGTTTTTAAAATCAAAATTTCAAAAAAAAAAAACATGATCAACTTTGATTTCATACGCAACTTAGTTTCACTTAATTATAGCTCATTGTGTTCTTGCTCTGAGAGAGAGAGAGGCAGACAGACAGAGAGAGAGAGAGAGAGAGAGAGAGAGAAACAGTTGAGAAATTTATATTAAGTTGTAGCGAACGAAGCGTTTTGCATATTCACTTCAAAAAAGAACTCGAAAAAAACGAAATTTTCATATTCAAACATATTATAGATCTGCGTGGTTGATTTTTTCCACTTTTGCGCCGCACAATCATTCACAAAACACACGTCGTCATTTTTATCCCTATTGAAGCTGATGAGTCACAAGCAAAATCCTCAAGTTATTGCTTTTACAAAGAGAGATTTTCTCAGTTCATGCTGTACAGCAGGCGTGTCATTTGATCAATCAATCTGTGCGCTATAATTTTCAATGCCTTTGTGAAATTTCACATCGATATTTTAATTGTTCGAACCGAAAATAGATAGAGAGATAAGCGGACTAGTAAACGGACGTATAGACGCACGTATAAACATCTTGCTTACATCGATTCAGAATTTGATGCTGATGCTTTATAGAGTTTCCGGAGCTTCCTTCTGATAATTGCAAGTGATTTGACAAAATGGAGGAATATATCATCAGGTAGCAGATGGCAGATATAAAAAACGAATATATATTTCTCTTAAATATTATCAGTCCATCTGACAATTTAATTGTAACTGTAATTTTTATATTTTTTATTCTGTTTTCCACTAAATACGTTATGCTTTTAATTTATGTTCAGTGAATAAGTGGAAAAAAAACACACTTGTGGCGGTTTTCCATAGCAAAAATCTTTATTTTGGCTATACACGATTTTCCGCCAACGAAACTATTTATTGTGTAACGCGGGCGAAAAACGAATTGTTTTTAATAAAAAAAAATGTGGTGAAGAGTACATAAAAAAAGGTATATTCTTAGCCGGATATAAATGTTTTTTTTTTATTCTTTACTTGCCATATAAAAGCATATAACGGTTGATTTAAAAAATTTTATTTCTTTGCATTTTAATAGTTAACTGTAAAATTTTGTATTAAACCGCAAGTCATTGTAAATATTCATTTATGCAATTGGGTTTTTCTCTATACCACTGTGCAGGAATGCATTAAATTTCGTGAATTTTTATTGTTAAATATTTATTCATTTAGCGCCATAGATTACTGAAAGTCTTGAGGGAAATAATTGAAAATATTTGACCGGCAGTTACTTGAAGGGCAAACTTCGTCTCCTAAAAACAACCATAGCATCTTTTATGTTTTGAAAAAGAATTGACGAGCTTTACATACATTTTTTTTCTGTAGCATTGTGTATGCTACATATACATGCTCACATACATATGTATATACAACTATACATATAGTTACATAGGGACACCCATAAGTAATCCATTATTTGCAAAACATTTTCGTTGCCTTTAATTCTGCACCGATTGTTGAAGACGGGATACGTATCCTTTTGCAGTCTTTGGTAAAGGGGCTTGAAAATATTGTAAAAAATACAACACATCTGTAGCAAAATGTCGGCATCCATAGGATTCCAAGGCCATATTCATCATTATTTACTTTTTCATTTCAAGGCGGGATATGAAAGGTGAACAACTGTGTTCTGCTGGTGATTATCATCCGTCAGATAGGCCTCGAAGGGGACAATCAGTTAAATTTGATGATGATTTCTAGTGGAAATTAACTAATTAAAAATTAACTATATACACGAACTATCGAGAAGGCTAGGGTCGACATGGTCAACTATATACAACTATATAATTACATGAAATTTGAAAAGGCATAGAGGGAAGGAATATCCCTATCAAGTGTACGAGATAACAACAAAAATATTCACTACTGTTCCATCCATTTCTTAGCAGAAGCGTTACCGGAGATGAAAAGCCGACTCTTTATGATAACATAAAGTGTTTGCGTTTTAAGGAATGATTTCGGAAATCTAGCTTATCAAGGAAGCACTTGTCAAAACTTGAATTTACCACAAAGTGTCTATGTATACGTATATTGACATGTACAGATATGTATATAAATATGTGACCTTAAACTTTCTGACAAAGAACACAATCAACGTAGAGTAACATAAGTTAAACTTATTCAAAATGTAAGAAATTCAACGTAGGGCAGCTGTCGTGCAAGCAAAAGGACTCAAGTACAACTTTAAGATATTTAAGTCAATTATTAGAATGCATTGAACACAAGTCGAGAATGCATAAATCGTAACAAAATCTTTATTCCGAGTCTATGAATATTATAAAATTTTAACTTCGGAAACCTTTTTATTATGTGGCTTAAAAGAAAAGTCCATCACCTCAGCCGAATAAATTTCATATCAATTGAAAAATTTGTTGCGTGTGGACGGATCTCTCAAAAATACTTTTCTTTTACGAGAAAAATGTTGCCTTTTCATTATAGACCACTAAGTGCATAGGCTTTTCTTACATAATCTATGAGCAACAATAAAAAGGAAACTATCTTCTCTTCTTCTTCTATGCAAGTCAGCATTTACCGTAATCCACCATTAAAAATGTTCCCAAACGAAGAGTTACTTTCATATATTTAGCTTAAATGCTAATGCCCGATATTCCCCACCCTCTCCCCCCCCACCCAACAAAGTAAACATTGTTATGCATCCTTGGAGGTTTTCTTAAATGTTCGCTAGTGAAGTCCATTCCCGAAATTGATTTTTCAAATTCAATCTGGATTACGCGCGTAAAAGGTGAAATGTCCCTCACATAGGAACGAAGAGAAGTTTAAACGTATACCGATTGTGAACACACATATGTTATAAGAATTCGGACGCTTAGTCCGCGATGCCCAATATCAAATTTCAAATTTTCGCGCTATTTTTTTGCCACTTTTGGGGAAATAAGTGGGCGCACCTAAGACAAATACGAACCTTAGACAAATTAGAAATATATATATACTTTTTGGAATCTCTAAACCGTACATATAGAAATGCGATTAAAAACCGAATGACAAATGATAACATATACCTTTGTCCTGCGGTCACGGTGAAATTCAGACGATATAGGTTTAGATACTTTAGAAACATTTTAAAGCAAAATTTATTAACATACATTCGTCTATTTTATCTATATATATAGAAAGCTTTAAATCGACGATATATGTGTTCAAATATATGTACGAAAATATGAGTATTTTGCCAACGCTACGAAAGGCCAAAGTAATCACATTACAACGCTGTGGTTAACTTTAAGAGGTTAAGTGTGTGTAGTTAAATTTTATGGCACACGCACAAAAACAAAGACAAAAAAAAAAATAGAAAAAAAAAAAACGAAAAAAAAAAGAAAAAAGAAAAACAAGAACGACAACAATATTATGTGACATGCAGCACTTAGTGTTAAAAACACAACACACTTTCGCAGTTAGTATATGAAATCGCTTTATGATCCATACCTACTAACTAACATATGTATGAGAACTACGTCTGTATTTAGTTACGTAATTAAAACTAAAGTGTGAAACGAAATGTGTTAAATGTAACAGTCAGTACGCGAGTATGCGTGCGTGTGTTTGTATAGAAAAAATGTTGTTCAAAATTTAGGTCAAAAGTTTATTAAAATAGAATATTTTAAATTATTTCTACCTATGGTAAAGAAAGAAAAAAAAAAAAAACGGAAAAGAAACAACCAGCACACACACACATGTGGACAGAAAGTCATAGAAAGGATAATAATAAAAATATAAACTTAAATTATACATTAAATAAACACACCCATAAAAAGTAAATTGATAAACATATAAATTTTTATAACCTGAACATGATAACATATGCTATACGCTATTTCAAAGTACATACAATTGATCCTTTTATTTTTTTTTTTTCATCCATTTTATGAGTCCTTGTAAGTTTTTCGGGTTCATATTCAAGGTAAAATTCATTCATAACATTTGAAAGGGAAAAAGAAAAATGTCATATACATATATATATATATATATATATTCGATCCCATACTTTAAATGGTTTTTTTTTTCAACCTAACATACATACATACATGATAACAATCTTACTTATTCATATTACAATTTTTTATTTTATACGATTTCCTTGAAGCTGTTTGTTTATAAAGTTTGCTTCATAGAAAACATGAATGTGCATAAAAATATCTAAACATCAGACACGAAAAGTATGCTCCATAAAACAAATGAAATGAAATAAGCGAGTACGTGCCCATGTTCTTTATTTCAACTTAAATACGCAAGAAAGTGAAATTCGCTTTAAAGTAAAAGCTTATGCCCAACCACCCATCGCTCCCGAAGCCCTGGTAGACATTTTCAAAATATATATCGAGAATATTTTATCGTAGAATATAATGGGGAACAAGAAACAAATTTAATTTCCATTCTACACTAAAAGTGCACATGTATGTGTGACTTTCTGGCTTGTATTTACAATGCGTTTCATAAAATTGTATTTATTATACCGCCAATGGCAAGGACGTTTTAAATTTGTGCGAATTCACCCAACACTCTGAAGAATTTCCCATAGGTCCGTCCATCTTTATTAAATCAATCGATTTTCAATTATTTCTAAATCCATCTAAGCCTATCTGTCCGGCAGTCCATTTTTGTTTATATTCAATTTGCAATTTTCAAAGTTGCCGCACTGAGGCGTTTTAATTAGAAAGACAGGACGACCTTCTGAAAAATGGATTGAATCGAATGATTTTTGCGACCGCTGCTCATGTAACGTGTTCCTTTGAAAAAGTCATTACAATTTTGAATATTTCCTTAGCAAAAATTGCTGGATAATACTATTTTGCTATATCACATTGATGGAATCATGTTTTTAACATTCTCTCATATAATGCTTCGTATGAAAAACTAGGCCTAGAAACGAGCAAAAACCCATAATTTTTTGTTAAGAAAAACAGAGTTGCGTTCAGCTTATGCTCCACTGCGTGCCTCTACTCAGACCAATTTGGCCCATTTTCAATACTAACCTGCGTGCAAAAACTTGTAATGTTTCTACCAAATTTGAAGTCGAAGTCTTCTTTTTTGTGACCAGGAGAGTGCCAGCAACACACACCACAAAGACGGACAGACAGGGCAGAATTTCACGCTGATTAAGCATATATATGCTTTATAGCATCCTTGAAACTTGTTTTTGAAAAAAAAAAAAAACAAAGCGAGTATAACCTCATTCTTCAGTGATGAGCACAACAAATTTTTCAAAAGTTACATCGGAAGATAATACCCGTTCTTGTTGAAGCTCCATAAATCAGGTTTGAAAAGTTAAAAAATCGTTCGGTGAAGAAGCAAGGACACTTAATAGATGGGGAACTGAATCAATGTCAAAAAACTCCGAAAATCTTTAACAAAGCCCTATAACAGACGATATGATATCCTGGTTCAGTTTATTCATGGAGCAAGCAAGACTATGCGATTTTCATATCCCGTATTAAAAGATAACATACATTAGTTTTCGAAAAACTCGGAGACATGAAATAAACGAATTTATTTCCAATTTTTCAGATCAAAAAGCAAAAAAGAGAAAAGAAGTCCAAACCACTGACTAGCTTTAAAAGTGAACATAATCTTAAAAACTTGCTATCAGGACAAGCAATTTCATCATTTCTCCTCACTGCGAACTCAATGAAGTTTTTATGGCGTGCATATAGTCTTGATAAGCGAAAAGTTTCAATCGCTTTCACAATATTAGTCTGCAGGAATTTTCGTCCTTTGTCGTCCTTGTTGAACATCTTCGAATTGCAAAAGTTTCAATTAAAGACTGCAGGTAGCATACGTCAAGTTCAAAGCGAATCTCGAAATGAATGAACAAAAAAGAGGAAATGTAAAAAAAAAAAAACCTTTAGGAAAATCAAAGCTTTAAGGCGATGTTGCGCACAATCTACAAACAACATGCAGTAATTTTCCATCTAAAATTTAAGTCAAGTAAATATTAGAATCGTTTGGAAAGTCGAAGCGATAAGGATAACATGAATGTTGCTTTACTTACTGTTCAAATGGTCGACGTCGATGTTGTCCTAAGCTTCATATCAGGGCGATTCTAAATAGCTTTTGTTCTGTTATACCTGCTTGCAGGAATATTTTTTTTATTCAAATTTGACCAAAGGAAAACAATACCAAGACTAGATGTTGGCAAAAAAATTTTAAACCAATTTTATGGAATGCATTGCTAATGAAATGCCAAAAATTGTTGTTACCTTGAGATCCTTTAAGAGAAAAACAAAAATCGATTTCTTAACTAAATGCTCAACAATACGTGTAAATGACTGTAAACGAAAACCATGTTACATAAGCGGAAACTTGAAAGTGCAAATTGAAAATTCTTGTTAATCCTTGAATACTTGGAACTGCAATAATGCTGTACTTTCGAATAACTTTTAATAAATGAAAGCAAAAACTTTGCAAAATTTTCGTTTATTACACGACTCGTTTGCCAAATTGCCAGGGAAGTTATGTAAATGCTTTCTGGGAAAAATTAGTAATGTAATATTCGTTTCTTGGAGAGCTGGAGTGTGGAGCTGCGATGGAAGAAGAGCAAACCTAAATAAATAAATCATTTCGTTCTATTTGCATAAATTAAAAATGGATCAATTGAGACCAGATCGGAATCGGGTACAACACAAATGTTTTCTTTTTGTTTTTTTTTTTTTTTTTTTTATAACCAGTCAGTCACGCAAGGAACGCAATCTATACATGGGTAAGCACCATAGTGGTGATTAAGAGTTATAAACGGAGAACTAAAGAGAGGATGTGACCACAGCCAGGCCATTGTAACATTCATTATAGCTGTGGCCACACACATCTACATCTTGCAATAATAAAAACATCTTGAGTAATGGGGATTAGCAAAAATTCTTGCTAATCATTTTTTCCTTTGCTTAAATATGCAGGACGCAGGACATCAAGACAATATTCAACTCACAAAGCAACGCAACGTAAGAGAGAAGAATGTACAATTTTCAACGACCTGAAACTCATTCGCTACCGTTTGGCTGCCTGGATAAGAGTCGCACTTCTTTCTGGCCGTGACAGTGGCACATCATTTAATCATATTATAAAAAAAAAAATTAAATAATTCCGACAATACTGAGACTGGTTAAACTGGCGAATTGTTGCGAAAATTTTAATACAAAAGCACACACCCACACATCTTAAATGTGAGTAAATCATTTTATACCTTTGCAAACATTTTCTCATTATTTGTATAAATTCGATTCGAGGTTAAAGTTCTTCTTCGTTTTGTCAAAATATGGACATTTTGCAAAATCTTATCTATCGTACTCCTCGACGGATATACGACGGACGTACGGCTGAATATAATAATATGCCTAAACCTAAAGCCTAGTACGCGATTTGGTTCGTAACAAAGCAAGTTCAAACGCCTGATATCTTCCAAAGTGCAGATGCGCTTGGAAAATATGATAACGAATATCGTGTCATCTCTCTGCTGGTCTAGGTTGGTACATTACTTTTGCGACGTCACACAAATTTTTATTAGGGCGGATAGTCGACTCATTGACACGTCCACAGATAATAATTATTTGAGATAGTAGGTCGCCGTGGGAATGTGACTTCAGGTCGATTGAAAATTTTTTTAGATATAAGTAAACTACTGGAAATAGCTTGAACTAGGTCCACACTATCTTACAAGTTAAAAGTTAAAGTTTTCGTGTCTCTTGTTGACATATCTGTAGGAGAATCAGAGAGTTTTTCCCACTTCGTCATTCTGCGTTAATGCATTCCAATCAATAGGTGCTAGGAACTAGAAGCTATACTTTCCCGTTTATTTTTGATCTATTTTGTGACAGTATTACGCCTATGTCCAAACTTGACGCAAAGACTCGATTACATTTTTATGTGAACCTTCCAACAATAGCTGAACAGACAGACAGACAGACAGACAAACACAGAGTTCAATGGATGGATCTACTATTTTACCCTGGCCGAGGGCATATACACTAGAACGCGTACTTATTTCTGAGCATTACAAATAGCGGGATAAATTTATTATATCTCCATACTTTGGCGGTCATTATGAAAAAATGTTTCTATAAACGAAATGGAAAAAAAAAAAAACAAGAAGAAGAAGAAGCAAAAGAAAAACTTACCTTCTCTGGCTTTTAAGTAGACCGTATTGGCCACAATGTTCTCTAATTCCATTAGTTCCAGGTTGGCGGTTTTTTATATTATCCTACGTTGCTCTCAAAACAAACACTTTGATTAAACTAATAATTAAAGCGATGGGAGTTTTCTGTTCGAGGCGTGCAGCAAAAGTGATAGAAAGAAAGAAATTGACAGAAAGATAAATAAGACAACACCTTTTTCTTCTTTTTTACATCTATATATATTTTTTTTGTGGTTTTTTTTTTTTAATAGTTATAGTGTGTTTGTGTTAAGTAAATAGGTGTAAATGTTTTCTTTTTTCCTTTGTTCGGAACGAGAGAGGGTTAGAATTGTTGTGCTAAGTTTTGTATATGCAATCAAAAAAGTTGATTAACAAACATTTATGTTATGTTGTGGGTGTAAATATTAATATGTCTGCATATCATACTCACACTCACACACACACACACACATAGATAGATATTGTATATATCCTTACCACAGACAAGGTTCGATTAATTTTACTCTGTTGACGTTGTTGTGGCTGCTATTATTACATTTAATAGACACTTGCAAGGAAACTTAACGAGAATTGATGAGCAAGCAAAGGATCACGATTATCATGCACGAACGATTGAAGAGAGTTCCTTTTTTTTTTTTTTTTTTTCTTTTATATTCTCGTAAGGATTACTTTAATTTTTTTTTTATTATCGCCACGCTTGTTGATGAGCAGTTTTTTAATAAATCTGCCATTCAGTTGTTTGTTAAGCGCTGTCAGAGACTTTCCTTTTGTTATTTTTTGGTTGTTTTCATAGCTGCTTTTGCTTATCTACAAAATGTGGCAACAGCAAAACCCATACTCTCGGTCTTCTATAATTTTTTTTATTTTTATTTTTTTTATGTTTTATCCTGTTTGAAAGTCAGCAGCACAGTAACCACCCGGTGGTGGTGAAATATATTTTTTGATTAAACATTTAGCTCTAAAAGGTTGGCTCACTTGTTTGCTTCTCTTTTTCTTTACTTCTTTTCATTGATTTTTTTTTTTTTTTTTTATTTTTTTGGGTTGATTTTTACAATTTTATATAATTTTTTTATATAATTTAGTTTGTTATTTTAATTTTAAAAAAATGCAAAAAATTTAAAAAAATTTTTTTTTGTTTAAAAATATTTTCATTTTATATTTAATTTTTTATATTTATTTATAATTAATGTTTTTTCTTTTTTTTTTGTTTGCTTTGTTTGTAGATTTTTTTAATGTTGGCTTGAATGGAAATTTATCTGAAATGCAAAAAAAAAAAAAATTTATTTAAAATAAATATTTTTGAATAATTAATTTCTATTCTCAAAAACTCTAGTAAGTACATATAATATATTAGATGATTGGGAAAGAAATTTCGTTTCCTTTTTTTTTTTTTTTTTTTGGTCAAAGCAACTGTCGTGTTGTTTGTTGTGCATAAATATTTTATCAAGATTAGTAGAATTTAATCGGTTTAGGCTCCCAGTGTTCTCACAAGTGTGTTATTCGGCGGTTATCAGCTTCTACTGGCCTTCCAGAATGTGAAATTTTCAAACTAGTTTTTGGGCTGGCACTCTGTCCACGCCCATACGCATTCAATGATCTTCTTCTTAAAGAAATATCGTTTTTGCCTTTACGCTAATCATAGAAGTAAAGTACGTCGCAAATGCTGCTTTGAACTTTCCATGCTTGGTCGGTCACCAAACGAAAACTTTTTTGCGCGGAACCAAACAAAATTTTTCCCACACGAACATTACGACATCAGCTATTAAATATATGAAGACAGTGCGCCTTAACTGCGAACTTGGCTGTGAAAAAATGCAATTAAATGCACTGTTGGGAAAAAACGAAATGACTTTCCCAACAACCTATATATACCTATAAACATACGTACATACGTACGTACATAATAAAAATGTATCGCTTTGTTTATTTATTTATTTATTTATTTATTTACATTAAATTTGTACAATTGTTTGTACTGCATAGAAATAGGCATCGAAATCCCCATGCGCTGAACTTTCTTTCTTTTTAATAAATTTTATTGAAATTTTTCCTTTAATTTATGCTAATTATCTATGTACAATTATCTAAAAAATGCTTTGCACTATGCTATGTGTGATGTGGTCGAACAACAAGTCGAAGGCATCCAATTCTAATGTGAATTAGAAAATTTATTAATCATATCACGATAATTTTTATACCCTAAGAGAATACAAAGTTTGAGCGGATGTATGCAACACCCAGAAGCACTATTTTATTATATCGATGGCTGTCTGTCCGTCTAAAATTTTTGTGTTCAACTCACAGATCGTTATTTTTGGAGATATTTTGATGAATTTTGCTACACTGGGGTGTTGTGGCCTAAGGAAGGACGAAAGACAATTATTGAAATATTCATCACGAACGAAGATGCCTTAGAGACTTGATTTGACTGCGATTTGACTGATTTTTTAATGAACTCTTGATGAGGAAATGTCTGAATGTAAGGAAGGATGTGGGTGCAAATGGAAATTTTTAATCCCACTTTGCAGAAAGTTCTTGTGTGAAAAGAGAGGTTTTTAATTCAGTACCAAATTAAAAGGAAAATTAATGAATAATTTGTAGGATCATCGAAACCAAAGGCAATTGTTTGCTGGTCGATCGTTCAGTGTAAGTCTTATTTGCTGTAGTCATAAGTTTTAACGGTATAATGCGGTACTATTTCGTGGCATTTAGATTTTCGATTACTTTCTGAACAGCAGTAGCTTCGCCATAAGTACTAAAAGTCAGACTTTGTTGCCGTATGAAAGCTAACGGTTCATGAATACGTTTATCCATGATGCGGTCCGAAAACAGATTAGACAGTACACGACACAAGACTAATAAGAGATGGAGTGTGAAGATTACATATACAGATGAATATGTACATAAAATTTCATTGGCTTTCTCAACCCGTTAACGGTGTCGACCTTTACTCGTACGCTCGTCGTATGCTTGAATATATGTAATGTGTAGTTAGGTTGAAAAAATGACCAAAGTATTTTCCAAAAAACACGTGATTATGGCAAATACACAAAATTTGATGATGAAGTCCAACAACGGCCGATGTTGAAATATGAAGAAAATATTAAATATTGAGAGAGAGAGAGAGAGAGAGAGAGAGAGAGAGAGAGAGAGAGAAGGACAGACACGCAGAGAGGGAGTAAGAGAGACACCCACAGAGAGGCAGAAGAAGAGAGTGAGAGACAGACAGACAGACAGAAAGTGAAAGACAGGCAGACAGGCAGACAGAGAGTGAGAGATAGACAGAGAGTGAGAGACAGAAAGACAGACAGACAGAGGCAGACAGAGAGAGAGAGAGAGGAGAGTGAAGAATATTATGAATAAGACGCAGACAGAGAGTGAGAGTAAGACAGACAGACAGAGGCAGGCAGAGAAAGAAAAAGTGAAGCATACTATGAATAAGACGCAATTTCTAAATTGAGAGGTCTCTCGAGGGCTAACCATGCCCATATATCAAATGCATGGTGAATATTTCCTTTGCCCTTCCTTTCATCCTTTCGAGTGAACTGATCTTGCATCTACTCGCTTTTGTGCTGAACAAGTCTCTAACTTTAAGACTAACTTATATGATATAACACATATTTGCGCTTTAATGCGTAATTACTTGATACCACATTCTCCCGCCTTAAGTAAGTAGAATCTTATATGTGATGTGTGTGCATGAATTTTATTTAAAAACACTTTTCATTTGAACAAAGTGCCGTTCAATTCTCCGTAGGCTCATACGTAATTTAATTTAAACTTTTGAACTCAATTGCAAGAAGTTTACGTGCCTTACATGTATTTTCAGAAACTTTCAAAATTTTAAAGCACATGAAACTAAACCATTCAGTGTTTGAGAAAGATTGCCTTCGGCCTTAATCAATGTAATTTTGAGGGGGAAAAAACCATTGCCAAATTGTTAGAAAATCAATTTTTTTTTTTTTTTATTAATAGATGCTTTGAACACTTTGAACACGTGGAGGAAATTTTTTATTTCAAACAAATTTTTTCTTTGAAATTTCCTACTAAGCGCTTGAAAATGACCGCCTGACTCAAACTCTTATAAAAAGTTGCAGCCTACGATGTCTAGCTCCGTTGGTACATTATTGTATATCTTTAATAGGTACTATTTATTGTTAATTTAGAAGCGTTTTTTCGTGTAGAGTTCTGAAGCCCGCCCCATTAGGTGCGTCTGTTAAGAAAAAAAAAAGTTGACGGTAAAGTAGGAGCGTTTGTTTGTGTAGAGGTATGAAGACAGCTCCATTGGATGCGTTTGTCAAGAAATAAAAAGTTTAGGATAAAGTTTATCAGTTGAGTACGAATTCGGCTATAGCACTGTCACTTCGCGGCACATAAAGTGTAAAGCAAGAGAGTGCCGATTAACCGGAAAAGTGTTCAGACACTTATTATGCCTTTCACAAATTTGAAAGTGGTCTTCCAAGTTTCGAAACATGATGACATGATGATCGACACTCGAATATAACTCGAACTACTTTCATCGTTGACATTTTTAAAATTACATTCTCTATGGAAACAGAGAGTGGAGAAAAGGTTGACAAAAAGGTTTGGCAAACATTCGAAGTTTTTCTTTCACAAATGCTAACTAAAAAATTGCCTGTTTCATCAGGTATAGAAAAATATATTAAAATAATTTTTCATTTATTTATTTATTTTTTTTTTTTTTTTTGTTCTAAATCAAATTTGAACCGGTTACACAGCTTGCCATGGAGAATACTTCCTGTGTTGCAATATTTTATCATTTTTTAGAAATAATTATTTTTCCCAACACTTTAAGGTAAGCTTAATAACACGCCCCCATAATATTATTGCTCTCTCACCCTTCATTATCTTTCGTTCTACATTCAAAAAAAAAAAAAAAGAAGCTTTTTAAGGGCGTTATTTTGGTTTCTCGCCGTTTCCCGAAAATAACAGAAAACGGCAAAAAAATTCTTTCATACCTAATACTTTCTAAGAAGAGAAAAATCTAGCATTCCTACCACATGTGAATGCCTACCAATATAACATGCATCCCATACATACTTATATATCGTTACAAAATATGTATATACTCCATTAAGAGATAAATCTTTCAGTCTCAGGCATAAGCATCAGTTATGGTTAAAAGAGGAATTTCAAGCCATTACACTGGGAATTTCTTTAAACACGTTACACAAAAGCGAATAATACATGCGCAAGCAAAAGAAAAGAAAAAAAAGCGAATTTCAATTGTCCCACACATACACGTATATATATATATATATATATGTATACTAATTTATGTGTACTAGAGTTGCGGTCTCTTATGGCATTAGAATGATTTTGCCACCATCAGCGAATTATACGCTTTGTGTTTGTCCTTTTAATGTCTACAGCAGTCTCGGCAAAGCAAAACCTGTGTCTGTGCCTGTGCCTGCGCCTTATATATGACTCTACATGAAATGTTCGAAATCCATCAAGCAGCATATGCAAAAAAAAAAAAAAAAAAATTCTTTTTTCTCTTTTTCATGTTACTTTTATTGAACATAGTTGCATACGTACATCGCTGTTAGAAAATATTTATCCGATTTGATACACACCTGGGTGACTTATCTGAACGACAACGCGCAGGCAGTGCGTTATAAGAACTCGTGTTCTCGTATAGTAAGTGTTCTTATCGGCATTTTGTTTTGCGAATCGAACGTCTATGTGCACGCGGGCGAACAGCACTAATGTGTTTAGTTTCGTAATAACATTAAAATCGTTTATAAAGTGTCACTTTAGCGTTACTTGTCACATTCCGTACACAGAATGTAAGAATAAGAGAGTAAAGAAAAAACCAGTGATGTGTAAAAATAGCCACATCCGAATGTTTTTTGCGGAAAAACTTTTCACTTCTTCTTCATATCTTTTTTTATTTTTACTGAGACTTGTTGTGGTGCGATTCTTAACACAATCATTTTGAATTCGTATGAAAAACAGTTGCAGAATGTGCTGAAGTAAAGCATGCCAGTTGCAGAATGTACAGAAGTAAAGCATGCCAGTTGCAGAATGTACAGGAGTAAAGCATGCCAGTTGCAGAATGTACAGATGTAAATCGTACCAGTTGCAAAATGTACAGAAGTAAAGCATGCCAGTTGCAGAATGTACAGAAGTAAATCGTGCCAGTTGCAGAATGTACAGAAGTAAATCGTGCCAGTTGCAAAATATACCGAAGTAAAGCGTGCCAGTTGCAAAATGTACAGAAATAAAGCGTGCCAGTTGCAGAATGTACAGAAGTAAAGCGTGCCAGTTGCAGAATGCACAGAAGTAAAGCGTGCCACTTTGCAGAATGCACAGAAGTAAATGCAGAATGTGCTGAAGTAAAGCGTGCCAGTTGCAGAATGTATAGAAGTAAAAATTCAGAAATTTCAATTCCTTGAAATAATTCAGAAATAAACACAAGGTAGCAAACTATTAAAGAGAAAACATATGTTCTTTTAAGGGTGTGAAGTTATATTTAAATATAATTAGCAAAGACACAAACCAAAATTTCTTTACAGAGCTCTGTTAAGCCCTTAACAGAATTGTATAAAACGGAGTCTCGGACGGATTTAAGTCAAAATTCAGTTCAAATAAAACTTTTGGAATATTTTTTTACAAGATATAATAAACGAAACGTGTAGTTATGTAAATTAATTAATATTTGAAAAGTCAGTACTTTTACACTATGTCATAAATGAGGTTGATAAAGCGAAAGTTTGCTTAGCTACTGTGGGCAAACCTGTGCTGTGAAAAAATGAAACTAGCACAGCATGAATTCTCTATTAATAGCCTTTCCAACGATGTTCAGGTTATATTCAATTTTGCTCGGAGAATTTTTTTATGGGACTTTGAAAATTTCCGTACTTAACAAAATTCAGGCTAACATATAAGCAAATTTTGAAAGGCCACTGTGGACAAACCATGTCCAGTGAAAAAATGAAACTAGCACAGCATGAATCATTAAGTTTTGCTCGGAGAAATTTTTTATGGGAGTTTGAAAATTTCCGTACACCTGGATGAATGCGTCGCTGCACTTAGCTGAATGAATGCAGCGCTGCACTTAGCTGAATGAATGCAGCGATGCACCTAGCTGAATGCAGCGCTGCACTTAGTGCTTGATGAAAGCTGCCATTGACTTTCTTATAGGACAGTATTCTCTTAAAGAAATACAAAAGCAAAGATCAGAGTGTAATGGCTTTTTGGAAGATAAAGCCTTTCTAGTAAACAAAGACATCCAGTTGGTCAAGAGACCAATTTTGCATTATAACAAGTTGCTTATCTAAGCTCCTTCGGATATTCCATATGGACGTATGTACAGATTGTGTATGACTGCAAAATGTTTCGTTTTTTTTTTTTTTGCTGCTTTATCAAAAAATGAATATACGGAGGATAGGGTTAAATGAATTCTTTTACTCGTAATATTATGGAATCTTTAATCGGTGATTCGATGTTTTACAATCATTTTACAAACTTAACACGGTCTCGCTGACACCTTTAAAAAATTGTATTTCTTTCGCAAGAACGATCAAAATAAATGTACGTTACGTTTGTATTTGCAATACCTTTCAGGCAAGACTCAATTATGTAAACAAGCATGAATTGTGTGCGTACGTACGGACGGATATAGTGTTGGGGCAAAAAAATTATGAAATATTTGGAGTGTATAAAGTTGAGTTATTGTGTAAGTAATTTTAAGCCGTTTTTTTTTTTTTTTTTTTTTTTTTTTGCATTACAACTTCTCAAGTAATATTCAATTACACATTAATTGAAGGTAAAATTTATTTTTGTTTATTTATACATAAGTGTCCACAAAATGACTTTCGCCATCGTTAGTGTTATATGTTGTATTTGTACAACATCGATCGATAAATGTATGTTCGTACGCATGAAAAGAAATTAATTAAATGATGCTTTGCGTGTATGAGCAACAACAACGGTTGTAAAGTTGTTTAATTTTTGTGTGGTTTTTGTTTTTTACTTCAACTTTTTATGTTTCCTGCAAAACAAGAACAATAATAACAATAATAAAAAAGCAACAACAATTAATTTGCATTTCAATAAAGTTATTGATGCAACTGCGTTTACTTTTGGGAACGAAAATTATTCGTTTTCATATAAATTCTTTTGTTTTTTTTTTTTATGCGAAAGTTTTATTGTTGTTTAAGCTCGCGCTTAACGCATTACATTTGTTATATCATTCGTCCAAAGATGTATTAAATTTAATATTACGGTTTTGTTAAAGCATCATTTTGTTATATAAAAAAAAAAAAGAAGAAGATTCACTCATTTAATATGAACCTGAACGAAGCGAAAACTTATAGTACGATATACAATTTTTTTTGTCAAATTTCGCTTTCGTTTTCGTAATTGACATTTGAATACTTCCTATACTGTACAAACGTGTCTAAAACTGTTTTATGCAACTTCTCTATGCAGTTTATGAGTATGTGTCGAGAGACTGCCTGAAGAGAAGGAGTAGAAGGAGAAGGTTTTGAAATAATTACAAGACGAAACGGCAAATGATACTGAAATTATGCACAGTTCAATAGATCATCCAGACGGACAAGAATAACCATATTCGATCCCGGCAAATAAAATATACCAAGGAATCGAACTTTGCATCAAATTGGAAAAGAATTTTCTTACTTCTTCTCTCACTTCGCTACTATCCCTACGGTGCTAAATTGCATATTTGTTAATTTCAAAAAAAGAAGAAGAAGACGAAAATTGTATTCACTGGCAACCGAATCTTTTATAACCATCATCAGAAAAAATGAATCCATCACGTTATTTAACTTAGAACTGACACATTTTTAGACAGTTAATAATATCTTCATGCAAGGATTATACAGAACAATTTTCAACATTGCGTGAGTAGTACGCAGAGAACGTAGAAAAGTTAAAAAAATAAAAAATTTCTGTGGACATGGCTGATATTCGATATCCGCATAGAATACAAACGAAAACTTCTATAAGTAAAGAGGAAAAGAAAAAATTTTCTTTATTTTTGAAAACTGTGATGGCCTCAGTTTCCCAACTTTCTGTCAAATTTGAAGGCGATTGCTGCATTTTTGCGGCCAAAAGACATTACACGGACGGACGGGCGGACGGATGGACAGATATGCTTAAATCGCTTCAGAATTTGTTGATGTTGATTAACACTTTATACACTTTATGGAGTTTCTGAAGCTTCCTTCTGGTCCTTTGACAAAATGAATATAACCCGCATCCTTCGACGATAGGTATAAAAATTATTACCTAAAACTGTTAAGTAAATATTTCTTAAATCCGAGACTTCACTGCTTTTTTTAACGTTTAATTAGTGCTTTTGGCAAACGTGTTTCGCATTTTAAAGTAAGGCGGTCTTTGGCTGTTACTTTATTGCAGCGCCTTTCTTTAATTTCCCTTTTCCCTTTTTCCCTTTTCTTTCACTTATCCTTGTTTGGTCATATCTATGATCCTTATCTTAGTTGTGTACGCATTTGCTTATTATTATTATAAATTGTTTAGACTAAGAAAATAAATTGAAGGAAAAAAGATTGGAACGAAACTGTTTGTCTGTTGACTGTCATAAGGATTCAATGCTGTCTACTATCCTGAAAAGTAAATCTGCAAAGAACATGAGGTTTTTTATGTCTCCTACAATGGCATATTTGCTGCCCAGTATTAGGCCTTCAAATTTCCAAGTCATCAGTGAAACTGACAAACTATCTACCTTTTTATACCTTTTTTTTCTCTCTCTCTCTCTCTCTCTCTCTCTTTGCCTGCTTTATAGTACAAACATTTTAATCCATTGAGCTTCAGATTTCAAGTACAACCGTAAGAAAGATTATTGCATAAAACTAGTGCTGAATGTCGAATCTCAGTCACATTGCGAGTCGGGTTATTCTTACTTGTTTTCGAATGCTTCAGTTGTGTCACACTGTGATTGTTGAAATATTGAAAATGTAATAAAAAAAACAAAAAAAAAAAATTTTTTTTTTTTGATTGAAGAAATGTCAAAACCTTGTCATACATATAAGAAAATTTTCATATCACTTTTAGAATTTTCTTAAAGCGCATTTTCGATTCTATAATTTAATATCTTTTTTTTTTTTCGTTATTATAAAATAAATTGTATTTTTTTTTTTCAATTCTTTTGATTTTTTTTTTTTGCCTAAATATTGGAAAAGAGAAAATTATATTGACGACAGAATGGAACCATATAAGGGGCAGTTGGATAACTATAGAGAATTTTTACTACATCATATTAACAATTTATTTCAAGCCCTTTTTGCCACACATGAGAAGTCAAATGATGCGGTGGACACGGTCTTTCTGTGCAGCTCCGTACTTGTATTATGTGCATTTGCTGGCGGCGCTGTTTACTTTATGCATAACAACCAACGAAAGGTATCCATCCATATTCCATGTTCCATACACCAGTCCATTTAAATGACTTATGAAAAGTACATTTTTTTTTTAATTGATAAGACAAAAATTGGACTTATTCCTTCTAGTCCTTACAGGCTCTAAGAGATAAAGTTCACAAGTCTGAGGAAACAATAAATTTCTTATTAGAAACTATTGAAGTCATTAAAGATGTCTATGAGAAGAGCATGAGAGCCGCAGATTACATACGTATACATCGGGATCGTATTTCGGCACAAAAATTGCTCGATTACTTAGATCATAAAGAGGCAACTGATGCAGATGAAAATTGGGACAAAATCGTAGATCAAAAGCCGAACCATATTGAAAATGAAATTCCCAAGCGGACAGAAGATGAAAAAAAAAATTAGCTCAGAAAATCAGTGCGGAAATCGAAAAGGAAGAAAAAATCCTGCAGGCAATGAAGAACGAATACCCAAAAGAAATCGAAACAGGGCAGAAATTAGCTGCCGCGGACACTCTGAAGAAAGTTCGTCGAAGTTCTATTTGGGTGCGCAAAACAACTAACGGCAAAAGAAACAACGGATCGCCGTCACCTGTACGTAAGCAACGTGCAGCTCCCTTCTGTAGAATAAACAATCAACGTAGAGTTTCCTCCTTGTCCGTTTCCGAAATACACGCATAATTACAATAATTGCAAACTCGACGGAAAACCATTCCGTCATTGGTATTTGTGTATATCGTCTTCAATGAAATTGTCAGTGAGGTAGAAGGAAAATATTTTCATTACCTGCATTCTAAGGGCCCCACCCCTTTTTCCATGAAGCTCATATTATCATCATCAACATCATCATCATAATTTTACTTATGTTATATAATAATAGTAGCAGCTTAGAAAAAAAATTGCCGCCTTTGCTATCGCCGAATAAGGCTGCAGTGTTAAAAATGTAAAGAAGATATTTTCGTTATAAATTTTATGTAACTTATATTCAATAAATTGCAAGTTAAAAAAAATCTTAAAATCATGTTTCGGATGAGAGAGAAACTTACTCTTAGATTATTTCACAAATTTTATCAATCAATTTTAGATGAATGAATCTTTCAAAGCATTTCACGAACACATCTCTAATATCCATAAAATTACATAATTTTCGGTACGCTTTTTATATATGCTATTAAGACCACATAGATTACCAAAAAGTGTTTCCAACTGCATTTATTGAAAGCATGATATATCGTCAATACACCCAATTCCCTTTTTACACAAGTTCAAAAGAAAAAAAATTTCTTTTTTTACACGAATTATTTTGTTTTAACACGATTTTTATTACTCCAGGAACTTTTCTTGAATCAAAATAATTCTGATGATGTTATTTTTTAAAAAATATTTAATGAATTAAAATGTGTAAGCACGAAATAAATTAAGTGAACTCTAACAAGACCCTTTTTTACACGTATTTTTTGGGAACGTATCTATCGTGTAAAAAGAGAATTATGTGTACCTATAAAGAGTGGAAATACTTAATTAATTTCGCCAACCATAACACTTGTTCCGTCGTTCACAAATAGCTCTAAGTATTGTTTAAATATTGTGAGAGATGACGTCTCCCTACGCTTCTTAGTGACTTTGTAAAAATTCGAAAAAGTTTGACTAAGAAATTTTCACGCTTCCAAGAGCTAAGCGGGATTCGGTCCTGCTCAAGTATTATTTATTACATTTTCTGCGGAAACCTCTTGGTGGTGTAAAATTCATTTCAGAAACGACCTATGAAAATGTATTTTTACCAGCGAAACACGATCAACCGGTTTAATAAAGTTTTAAGTTTTTTTTTTTAAGATATAATAAGAAAGTATTTGAATTTTGGTGAAAAAAAGGAGCCACAAAGTTTTCCCTTACTTAATACATTAACTATTTAACTTAAGTTACTCTCTGACATTATGTACATATATGCACTCGTGCATTAAATTCAAAGAAGGTCGCTTTACGATTATATAAAGAGCAAGTGCGTCACTTGCCGTTAATTTATTACGGTTTCCATGTCTGATGCGAATTTCGTTCAAATATTCATGATAATGAATATGTAAAAGTCTAATATATGGCAAATATTTTTATGTAGAAATTATGTGAAAAAGTAAAAAACAAAGGGACGATAACACAGTTAGATAAGAACATCTAATTTAATATAGATACATATCTCTATATATATATATATGAATATATGTGTGTGCGAAAAACTTTTACATATCCTTACATCACCTTAGTATTCTACTAAGCTTGTGTGCGAAAAAATTCTATTTGATTTGATGCGCGTTTGATGCCTTAGCAAACAGGAAAAGTCGATAGCAGCATTTTCGGCGTAGTTTACTTCTACTACTAGCGAGAAGGTGAAAAAGTGATGTTTAAGCAAGAAAGAAATTATGGGTTGCATGTGAAGGCGACGAGTCGACAGAACGTCAGTACCAAAATTCAAAGTTCTCAAAATTTCGTTTCAGCGCCGTTGCATCACGTTCTGAAAAGCCAGGCATTGTGAGACTCTTGAGAGTTTAAATCTATCGGATTCTACTATAAGAAAATTGAATTTTATTTGAAAAAAAAAAAAAAAAAAAAAAACGAAATTTCCGAATCATCCAATATATTACATTGTATAGTGTGACCGAATGTAAACAAAAAATGGGGGAAGTTTTGTATTCGTTTCGGGCGGTATATAAAAGTTACAAAATATTTCTTTAATTGTGAGCGTTACCGGTTTCCTTACATTGATCTTTAAGCGCTCGAACAAGTACTTGTAGCAAGTTTTAGTTGAAAGTGTTAAACATGATAAGCCAAAGTTCGCTGCTTGTGTATTATATACGAGTTTGTTCGTCGAACATCTCAAATTCATTTAATACAGTTTTAAGTTGTCTGTCAATAACTCTTTGAAATTGTAATTTCGAGGTGTTATGTGATGGTTCATGGTTCATAAATATCCACTACATCTACATATACCAAGTTTCTATGAACATTCCAAAAACGGGTAATATCTAGACAGATGAGTATATTCTTGGATGCATGAATGCTGCTCGTGCTCCTGCTCAGATACATTTTCATATATATGCAAACATGTACACAAATATGTGAACGTGTATATGTGTGTATTTGAACAAATGTGCATGTGTCCACATATGTACACATGTACATATCTCTTGTTTTCATAGGTTCGTGAAAGGCCCATTAGCCGTAGCGTGAGACTATAATCCGCTAAAATCGCCTATGCGCTCACTTATCCACCCGATACCAATGTCAAGTAATCCTTCTCGGACTTGTACCTACGTATGTATGTAGAAACGTGTATATGGATAGATGATGGTGCCGAGTGGAAGAGTGAACGCATAGGCCCTTTTACCGGATTACAGTCTCGCAGCCTATTTACTTTCAATTTACTCTGATTGATTCTACAGAAGATGGTTTGTTGTCGTAACTCATAATTTGTGTTTTATTTTCATCTTTCAAACAAGCTTTCGATCTCTCCGCTTTCTTTTTGCTACGCAGGTTTATCATCTTGACTCTGTTTCATTTGTGGGTTTCAATAACGCACATTATTTCAAGCCAAAATTCCAAAATGTGTGTGTGTGTGTGTCATAAAATATTTTTACAAGTAAAGGACTTTACGAAAACTATTTTTCGCGAATAAATTTCCCGCAGCTGGTGGATGCTCAACGACACTCAAAACGAACATTTATTCAACCAACGTTCCCCAGCAACAGCTTGAAATAGGGACTGCTTTCAATTTAACTGTTTTTTGCTTATTCTTGCTTTAAAAGAATTAAAATACAAACAAAAGAACAAAATAAAGGGGGGAAAGAGATTAATCGTTTAAAATAACGAATGAATATAAAATATGCAGAGAAAGTTATTTTTGTAAACTAGTCTGACGGTGACCGCCCTCTTTAAGACCATCAGGCCATTAGTAATTTTGTAAATGAACGAAATTAAGGGAAGAGAGATAAAATTTGCTAACACTCGGTACCATTTCAGTTTTTTTTTTAATGCCATTAGCAAAGAACTTTACATTATTTGGACAATTTTAAGATGTTAACTATTTAACTACATGATAATGTACTGAGAGTTAATGCAACATTTTTGGAAAGGGGAACACAATGACACTGCACATCGTCCTATATACATATATATTCAGTTGGTTGGAAACTTTTTAACAAAAATTTGATTATTATACAAAGTAAAGAAAGTTTTGATTTGTTCAACATTGAAAAAGGATATTTGACTTTGACAAACGTCAGCAAACAACATTATCAAGCCGATAAAATTAAGAGAAGAAGAGTTCAAAAACCATTTGTAATAGTACATATATATATGTACAAAACTGGTAAGCAAGCAAGCCAAGCAAGCAAGAAAACGAACATAAAAAACGAAGGAAGGAAAAAACAAGATGAAAACGAAAAAGAAGAAGGAGTAGAAGAAGAAGAACAAGAAAGAGAAGAAAGTTTATTGCATTCTTAAATTGTTGTTAGAATCTCTTGTAAAACGAAAATGGAATATTAACCAGTTTTCGAAGGAAATTTTCCTCAGAAACTAGCAGAGCGCAAAAGTTAAATTACGAAAGAAAGCCATCGAATAGAAGAATTGTAAATAAAAATAAAATTTTAATATCTGCAATGACGACAACACCTACAAAACGTTTCGTCTACATTGTTTGCTATATACACATCAACCACTTCGATTTAAGTTAAATCTTTAATACCCACTATATATACTCTACAGAGTACAGAGGACGTGACCATCACACGCTAGATATATTTGTCAAATTTACTTTACGGCGACAGACGCACTTTTAAGCTAGCTTTATAAACTTAATCTAAAAATTTAGCCTACTACTATAAGCTTCAGGACTGATAGTTTCAACGGCAAATGGAGAATTGACGAACAGCCATAAACGATTGAAACAAGTGATACATGCACTTATAGCTACAGAAAAGCAAAAAAGTTGCACGTACACAATACCGGACAATAATAATTACGTTGTTGTTAAAAAGTTTCAAATCGTAGGGTGTACACGGTAGAGCCGTCATGTGTGCACATACCTATCCGGGATGTTTATTACTTACTATACTTGAAGATTTTTCATAAAACTTAGCTGTTCCCATAGCTGCATACTTTCCCGAAAATGATACCTTCACTGGTAACCAATAATGAACGCTAAGCTAATCGGAAGAACTTATAGTTCCTCAGAAAAATCCTTAACCATTAGGTAGGTATGGCTTTATTCTTATACTCTCGTCTCCTTGATTTCTTCACTTTTTTCACCTTCACGTCTTATTACAACTGAAACCTTGCGAAGTGAAGGAAGGGCACTCCAATGGATATTAACTTATAAGGAATTTTCTTACAAGACATGGACGCTTCGCTTAAATTCGAAACATATAAATAAACCGTAGAATAATCGAATAACTAAAAAGAGCAAGCAACTCTTATGAAAACGAGTTATGTAAATTTGAACCGGTGACAGGATCCTCTAGGAAAAAAGGCAGAAAATACATGGTTATCCGTTTTGTGATTCCAAAAGTAGACGTAAATAAATTATGCTCCTGATCGAAATTTAGATCGATTTTTTTTCTCAATGTATTGGCCGGACCTTTCGCGGACCTCTCATTTTAATAACAGTATCGAGCGTGCGTTTCAAGAGTACGTGGGCCCTAACAAATCTCTTACGCATCCAGTTTCTTCGAATTTCTTCACAATTTTGCCTCTAATGCGCTCAAATCGACGATTACGTCAAATATTATTTGCTCGTACTGCACGAGCCATGTCTGCATGTCTGCTGCCGCATCAGTATTCTCTGCAATAAATCTTTAATACTTTAACAAGGACACCGAAAACTAACCTAAACATATGATGCCTTGGATGGCAGTGCTGTCTTACTTGCGGATTAGCAAATCCGCTTCTGGGAATGGTTAGCCCGGTACAAATGGCAACTTTCTAAATCCAAGTTATCCATGTCCACACACACACACATATATATATATATAGTGTCTGTGAGTTTAAAATCAGTATCTTTTAGGTCATCCTCAATAGGCGGAACTTCGGGACGTACGCTTTGGTCTAAATTGGCGGCCGCTGTACTAGTCACTTAGTGTAAGTAATGTTGCAAGTGGGAGGGTAGCGATGCGATGCGTATTTCTTCTTGTTCGAAATGAACTCACATAATTTGATCCATTTTAAGACAATGTATGGAGGAAAAACTATTATCCTCCCTTTTCTTTGTTTTGTTTTTTGTTTTTTTTTTTTTTTTTTGCCTTATTATTAATAATTAATTAAATTTCCTCTTATTATTAAACTAAGTAAAATATTTGCAATTTGAAATTTCGCAAAATAAATATCGATTTGCGACTGACATTCTTAATATAGTATTGGCGCTGATTGTGGTGTTGACAGCAATGACCTACATTCATAAATCATAATCATTGATTTTTCGATTTCGAGTATTAAAGTTTTTTTTTAATTTTTTTCTTTTTTTATGTGAAAATATCATAATATTATCGAGACTTATTTTGTATTATCTGAGAAAAGGAAATTTATATGCATATATATATATATATATGGAGAGTTTATATTTATTTAAGTATACGAGTTATTTCCATGTTAGTCGGATATATATATATGTTTGGAAAAAGGAAAATCCAAAACACACCCCCTCCCTCCCGCCCACTCCTATTAAAATATGTTAAATGTTAAATATTAATTTTTGAATTTATTTTGATCACATTTTTGTGTGAGGAAGGAATGCTTGTGGTGGATATATATTAAAATTTTTATATAATAAATAAAAAGAGCTTTATTAAGTTTAACAAGGCTAACAATTAAGTAGCATTTGTTTGCATTTCACTGCAATTGGAATTTTTATTAAAATTTCCTATGATTTGTTTATTTTTCGTTTTCATGCGAAAAGCAAAGAGAAATCGTAACTTTTTTTTATGTTCAATGCAAGTATAAAACAAATATACTTTAATTTTATGAAATATTTTTTAATATCATCACTCTTCTTCTTCTTCTTCTTCAATAAACACAATATATAATTTCGTTTATATCCTTTAAAGAAATATTCATCAAACAAATAAAAAGACTGTATACAATAATAGATCCTATCCTAGAGTTAGTTATATGTAAAGTGGTCGAACCAACCGAGCCATTTTCAATTTCATTCATGCTTGAGCTAAATAAAACATGTCGGTGTACTACCATTAATTAAAATGTGTCAAAAATTGCGGCCTGGAAGTTGAGCACAAGAAAACCAGACGGACAGACGGACAGACAGGCGATCAAAAACTGGGTGTATCTCAAGCCCTTTCGAGTGTTGCATACATTCGCACTTACTTAACATACCCGTGCACTCACAAGGTGTGCTGTACGGTATAAAAACAATAACTTGCACATATATTTGGAATTCATTCATTTAGAGGAGCACCGTTGAAATTCCAAGGCAGAGTTAATTAAGCCGCATTTGAAAAATCATTCGAATCGCTTGTTATATTTGCTTTGATTTGATCCCATTGAAATTTTGGCAATCAATTCCCTAACCATTTCTCTGCCAGTTTTTCGGGTTTTGGTAAAATTGTCTTTAATAAAACATGTCTAGTATCTAACTATCATACCCGATAGGAAGGAGTGGGCAAAAAAGAAACTTGCATACACCGCTTGTTACACTTGTTCAGTAGACGACAAATTTTTGTTTTTTCTGTCCCAACTTGAGAAAGCTCTCTTCCATTTTTCTCTGTCTCATTAATCCTTCGTAATGATCACAGTTTGATTTACGTTGTTTACATAGCGATGTTTAATGTTTTATGACTTTGGTACGCTAATAGCATTATTACACTTGAAGCGGATTATTTTGTCTCTTACTTTGCAGCAAAAATATTTCACTTTGGTTCGTTAGCACATGGTATTAATGTAACGACACACCACTATGCATGAAACACAATAGTGTTTTTGTCGCTTTTTTGCATAGAAATTTCAGCATAAATTTAATTCTATATAGCATTGTTCGAAGTCTATTAAGTAGTATTTGTAAATAATGCTAAGTTTTTACATTGTAGATAAAAGATAAAAGAAAAAAAACAAACAAACAAACAATCGTAAGCAGAAAACAGGTGTTATTATAAAATAAAGCGAAGAAAGAAGAAAGAAAAGAAGAAACTTATAGAAGATATGAAAAAATAAAGTCATGAAAGGAAAACTTGACAAAGCCAGAGAGAGAAAAACTTTTCTTAGTGAGAAAGAAAAAAGAAAAACCGGGCCGCATACCGACATTCTTGTTGTAATACCATACCTAAATGATCCCCTATACTAAAGATTGATGGACTTGATGGACCTTTTGACACTTTTCATCTTTCCGCTGCCATTGCCAGCCTCCATCGGCAAGACTTGCTTGCCTTATTTCCACGCTATGATATTTAGGAATTGACCTGAACTCACTTAGCTAGGATCAAAGCTGGCTCCTACTTTGGTTTTCACAAAGTGAAAGTTCAACATTACCAAGCATTGTAAGCTTAAGTGTGTGAAAAGTGAACATTTCTCACTTTTGCGCCTTGTTGTCGGCCGTTCAAAATGAAAACATTTTATTGATTTCAATTTTATAAAAAAAAAACGAAAGCACGATACGGAGTCTTTTAAAGACAAATAGCGTAAGTATTATGCTGGAAGTAGAGTAGATTTTAATTTCATTCACTTTTAGAAACTTTTTAATTTAAATTTCTTCTTGATGTCGATGAAAATGAATACATTTCTCCAACTGTTTAAAATTTCTAAGCGTAGTCAGGCGAGAGTCGAGACTGTGTTGAAATTTCTTCGAGTACATTGTATTTATCACTGAACCTTACTATACTTCCAACTTCTTGGGGAATTCTCGATTCATAACAATTTGCTTATGAATAAGCAGTGGCTTTCACTGAGAAGCGACGTAAGCATAATTTGGAAAACGTTCATCCTTTTACTAAACAGGAAAGAGAAGTTTCAAAAAAAAAATATGTACATCACACTGTATCGAAGGCGAATCTTGGATATCTTGGATAACTATTTCCTAATTGGAAGTGTCTTTGCAAATATGCAAGGCGCAGTTCAAATCATGCTCTGTGGACTTATATGAACAAACCATGTGCTACATATTAGCGGAAAACTTAGCGAATTGTCAAAAGATATTGACCGCCAGCTACGAGATATCTCGTATTTAGCGTGTGTATCAAAACTGCCAGTTACGAGATATCCCGCAGGGTTTTCTTTTCAATAAAAATTACTGTAAATGCTCTCTCTATCATTAACTTAATATAATTATATTTTGCAAACTTTCATGTATTCTTCAAAATAAGACCTTGGCACTCAAGGTAAGACGCTCTAAATATGTCTGGCAGTCAATGGGTTAAGTTAACTAAGAATTGGATGGATAGTCAATCTTGTCAATAAATTTTCGAGCATGGACTTTGGAGATCAGTTTCTCTACAAAAGTCGCCTCAATTATTGTAGATAGCATTCCACGGTAATGATTTCGATGAGCAAACATTAAGTACAAGTTTGACTTATACTCTGGCATTTTGCGTTTCGATTAGCATAAAATGATTGTCTTACATCATCCGTCACAATTTATTTAGAACAGAAAAGTAATTTTTCTGGCAGAACTGGGTTCATGCATTCATCGACCGAGTGGATAGATTCTTGGTTATAATTTTTCGGCGATGATCTTCATCTGGCCTTCAAACCATTTTTAAGCCCACCTTACGAGTACCAGCCTCTCCTAACATATCTTCCATTACAAAACAATTGAAAAGCAGAGGAACGGACGGAAGTTTCCGGATCATTTCAAGATATGATCTCACAAATTTGGTTAACCCTCTGCAGACTGCTAAATGAAAGTGATAAAAAATTTCGAGGATGTGTTAATTTTTCTAGACAAAGGTTTGTGATGGTAACTAGGCATTTGAGCAAACTCAACCATTCCAGAACATAATTAATTCGAGAAAATGCGAAGTTTACAGAGTTCGCAAACCATAACATACTGCTTGTAGAGGATATCAAAATCACATTCTATAGGACGTATTGATCGATAATTTGCTTTTTATCAGCCAAACATAGCCTTTCTAAGCATTCGGTATAGATCTTAAAAGTAATATTTAGCTGTTCTTACTAACTTAAAGTACTGTGGTAAGGTGAAAGCAACCCCCTACTGGCTGTCAAATGGCACATGTTTGTGGAGCGAGAACACCTTAAACTATACCTACACTTGGTTAGCATAAAAAGCGAAATCAACTCAGTCAACTTCGTCCACCCATCTTAATAATTGGTTAATCGTTTCCCTTTTGCTTTTCTCTCTCTTCGTGTATATGTGTATCGTCAGTCATCCAAGCATTGGTGTGTTGCTTCTTTAATAGTACACCTCCTACACATACACCATCTGCATACTTTCCTATTATGCAATAAGTGATTTACGTTACATTAGTTACCACTTTCATTGACATTTATGACGGAGGATGTGATAGCCAGAAAGATGTGAGCAGAAAAGTTACACATAGAGGGATTTTGTATCTCGCCTGGGAACTGGCAAATGCTGATTAAGAAAGTGAAAGAAAGAAATCCGCTGAGCACGTTTGAAAAGTATTTTTCACGTTGACATCAACAAAACTGTTTACTATTAGCTTTCGATAGATCGGCTAAATCAATCGTAAGACTCACGTCTACAAGTGCTATACGTTGCATTATATTGCTGATAAAAGCTTCAATTATTTCGTTCATAATTCAAGTTATTAGAAACCCCCTGTTGTAGGTTATGATGACCTTCTCCGTAGGTCATTGCGATTTATATATACATTTTCCCATTCGATCAGATACCAATTACAACTGACGCAAACGACTCGTAATAATGTCCCATTGATCAAATATATATGTATACACCTAATTCTCTTTTTACACGATAGAAACATTCCCAAAAAATACGTGTAAAAAAAGAATTAGGTGGAAATAATACGAAAAAGTTCTTCTTAGAGTTCACTTAATTTATTTCGTGCTTACACATTTTAATTCATTAAATAACTTGTACTTTGGAAAAAGGGAATTATATCTGAAATTCATAAATATAAAATCGTGTTAAAACAAAATAATTCGTGTAAAAAAAGAAATTTTTTTCTTTTGAACTCATGTTAAATCCAATTCGTGTTAAAAAAATCGTGCAAAAAGAGAATTGGATGCATACATATATATATATGTTTACAACGACTTCCAATAGATTTTTGTGGATATTCCTGACGGAAGGTTACATATACCGTAAGCACCTTGTAATTAGGAAGACACTTAAAATTACTTTTCGGTTGATTGAAAAACGTCGAATTTTGAGAAATCTTTTCAATTCGCTTGCAATTATTTAAATTTAGAAAAACTTGAACATTATTTGTCTATTTACCCTTAGCACATCAACATTTACACAGAGAGGATATAATTTTGTTTTACTCATTTTTTTTAAAGGAGAATATTTTTTAATTTTGTTAGCAGTGAATAAAAAATGTGATAATGCGATTGGAAACTTGTTAACAATTCATTCATTAAATTCATATCTGAAAAAACAAGAAGAAGAAGATGAAATTTCATTGAATTTTTTTTTATTATAAACGCAAATTTAATTTGAAATAAAAGCGATGTTTTAATTAATCGGTAAGAATTTCATTATTCTGGTTGTTTTTTTCTTTTTTGGGTGTTTCGGGTGAACATGTTATTGCGCCGATATATTATAAATGTTGCGATTGTGATATACAAAAGGGTTGTATGCTCGTCAATTGCGAATACATGTAAAATCAATAACAATACCACACAATAAAGTGCATCCATCCATCCATCCATCCATCCATCCATCGAATGCAAACAAGAATCAAACGCTAACTGACGCTCACTGACACCAGCAATTAGCCAACGAACCAATTTTAAGCAGCAATAAATTCACAATAACGAGCAATAACATCAGAAAATGACATGTGAAAACGACCACTAACGCTAATCGTATGATTCGCGAAAAAAAAAAAGTGAAAGATGGACGAACCGTGAAAGCCGTTTTCGCAGTCCCTCTAGCTCTGATTAATACTTAATTTAAATATGGGACATTGATATCTACCTTATGGCTAATATTTGAAAAGATTTATAAGACAATTGTGCTATGGAGCTGTTGCGGGCTCAAATAAGTTTCAACGTTTCGCGCATAGATGGCGTTAATGGGTACGTATAGTGGATATGCACATCTTAGATTGTGCTTTGTTTAGGAGGTGGCAACACTTATCGAAACGAAACAAAGACGTCGTCGAGTTTTGCCACAAATAAGCGATATTTGGGCATTTGCGCCTTATTCCTGCGCCATTCGAAGAAAAGCGCTGTAGAATCGTTACAAATGCGTTCCTATATCCCAAGCATCAAGTTTATTCAATCATTTAAATAGACTCTAAAGGTGAATGTTTGCGGCGGCCCTATGTACGTAGGTCAGCCAGATGTAGAGCACATAAAATCATCGCAAATTAGAATTAGGAAAAAACTCAAACGGAAGGAGGGCGCAAGCTGCCGTGGTTTTTCAGTGTGGTGAGTTTCACTGCCATACAGCACATACCGTGCCGTCAACCTTAGCAAAGCTGAACTGGAATATTCGACTTTTATACTTTCTAAATAACACTGATTACATTCGTTGATTATTTGCCTTGTCGAGTGGGACTTCCATGCTAAAGCAATGCGTTTTTTTTTGCAAAGCCTCAAAAAGGCAGTTGTCTGTCCTGCAGGCTATTGATATCCTGGCTAGAAGATGGGACAAGTAGTGGCTAGTGTGATGATTACTACTTCAAATAAACCCTTCTTTGAATTTTTTCTTGATAAAAAAAATAAATAAATCAACGTTAAAACTTAGTTATGCAACTAGTAAAACAAGACGAAGCAAGGAAAGTTTGTGGTATGAAATCTTCAAGAGCATAAAGCAGCCAGACTGAAATACATTGAAACGAGCATCATTTATATTAACTCAGACGTACAAAGAGACATAAGATGGGATTTTCTTTGTAAATTATTTCCGACTTTCATAAGAGAACTGCAAGAGAAGAGACTGGTAAATTTGCGCATCCCCTGCAATCGAAGCCGACATATGTAGAAGGTAATGCATAAGGTAGCACTGCACGATAATTTGATATTTAAAAGGTTTGTATTTTGTTTTTTTCGCTGTTTTTGTTTTTAGGCAACAAAAACCAGTCAAAAGAAGTAAACAATACCCGATGAAAACTCATAGCATTTCGACAGAGAATTCATTTACTATAAAATACTTTTGTTACAAATGTACCAACAAACTTATTACGCATCGTTTCATTTACATGAATGATATGAAAGCTTAAATTTTACTTTTGCTTATCACGCGATTGCGTTTAGAACAAGTAATAAACAAATAAACCGAGCAACAGTAGCGGTCATTTGTTAGGCAAGGCAGTGAAATAACATCGTCTCTGTTCAACTGAATTTTGCAAACTCTAATGTTGTTCGAAACGAAATTACACGATGCGATGGGTGCATGGGTGAATGGGTGAATGGGTGAATGGGTGGATGGATGGATGGATGGATGGATGGATGGATGGCGTACATTTGCGCAGAGCGTTTGAATTGTGAAAATTACTTTTTACTGATAAAATTGCAATTGCATCAATGCACACCTACATGCACCTACGTATACGGTTACGTGTTTACTCAAATAAATCTCCAAGTACCAAGTGCATAGTAAGTTGGTTTTTTTTTTTAAGGCTGGCCATTTCCAGTAACATCCCAATCAGTGAAGCAGGTGAAAAGAAAAACCCGCAAAAATAGTCTAGCATTCATCAACACACAAACATTTCGAAAGCCAAATGCATTTTGGTTTATGTACATACATATATACAGGGTGTCTGCTGGGAGAATTTTCACTTCTTAATAATTCGCTATAATTCGCTTTATTTAACAGTTTGTTATGTTAGGTAGATGGAATGCAGTAAATTTGATATGAAAAATTATTCGATTAACTGATGTAAGTAATATGTGGATGCGTTTTCATTAGAATGCATCATCAATTGCTAGGGAATTTTGAATGAGTTTTGAATGAGCACCCTTAGAGATCATAATTTGTAGTTCGAAGGTAGAGAACACATATGTAGCAGCAAGCTAAGGTTGTACTAAGGTTGTTAGCTCTCCTGGTGAGTAAAGATTTGAGGATCAGTTTTCGAATTTCCTTACGAAACACTAATCAATGCGTTGGAATAAATGTTGTAGACATGCCTGCACATTCGTTGTGGCATGTAAAAGCAAATTGACTTTGCAGTTTAAAAAAAGAGGGACACTTTTTATAGCACCTTCTTCTGGGCCTTGCTGCTCAACCGATTGGTTTCAAATTTTTTCGTAATAACTTGCATAGATAATTTTTTTTTGAAAAAAATGGATTTTAGAAAAACTGGTTTGATTTTTTAATAAAAAAAAGGGGTCGTTTTTCGAAGAAATCTTTGGTATGTCGACTTTAAAATCTCTTGACGTTAACGAATCACAAAAGCCCCATAAATGTCATTAGCGAATGTTACTATCAGTTAAAAATTGAAAATTGAAGGCAGTTGAGAATCGACGATCGGTAATCTTACGGCAAGTTCAAAAACATAATTCCAGAAAGAAATTGACCGCATTTCCAACAGCGTGGGTCAATATGAACTTTTTGAACTTTTCAGGCTAATTTGTGAAGTCACTACAGTCGCAAAAAAGCAAACATTCCTCTAAAATATAGGCCTAACTTCCCCATACGTAAACCCCCGGCATGGAAAAAACTATGAGAACCTTGGAAAAACGCCGAAATTTTTTTCATATTTTTGTCGATAACTTGGAAACTCTGCTACCTAAACGTTCGAAAGAGCCACCCGCGTGTTAGGTCAAAAAAAATAGCGGCGGTCGATTTGTTTGCACGGCCCTATTCAAAGATAAAATTTCAGTTCCAACCTATTTCCAAATTATTTATGAGTGAAGAACATAGGAAATGAGTTTGGAAATAAGTTGGAATGAAAATTTTGTTGCGAATAGTGTATGTATTAGCAAACCGATCGGCGCTTTGGTAGCAGGTTTTCCAAACTAACTCTGCGGGATGGAAAGCATCTGAATTTCTAATCTCTTGCAGACATGTATGTAGGCACATCGCGACCTGTTTTTAATCCCATATATTTTCACGGAATGTTTGTGCCAACTTTCACCTGCCTATCCTGATTCCAATCTATGCTATAGCGATTCTAAAGAAGTCATGGACCGAAAAGACCAATGATGGCAAAAATAGTTCTAGTATTAACTAATGATAGTTCTACGTAGTGAAATCGAACCATCGTAAAACGGTTTCAATGCCATTCTTAGGTACTTAAGGTATCTTTTAAGACAATCAAACAATTGTTGTAAAATTAAAATTTTCCTAAACTCGTTTAAGTTTTATAATATAAATAAATATAAATCAATAAAAAGTTTACTAAGTAACATGACCCCCGCAGGCCATGCTTCAGAGTTATTTACGTGTTGGAATAATAATTTTATCTTACATTAAAAAAGCTATCAGCATATGCTTCCATATAAAATTGCTAGTTGACACCAGCATTGGTAGCGAAACTGCGCCTACAAAATATGAAATGCGCCTCATTAACAGATGCGATGAATCTTCTTCGCGGATACCCTGTATATATATATACATATACATATATATATATATATATACATATTTGTATATGTAACTGATTGCAATAAAGTTCTGTGGGTAGATTGTCAACATTTGTACAAGGTTCTGTAGGTGTTTACACTCACATAAAATTGACTAAAGCAATGTTTTGTAGCGTAGATGCGAAAGAATACAAAACAATAGCGATGACAATGTTGTCTTTCGCTAATGACGGTTTTCTGACTGCTTTAATGCTATTACATGACAGTGACGGACAGTTTGGATATTGGATGAAACTAAAATATTTATCAACTTGTATTTTTTTTTTTCTTTTTTGCCATCATTGTTGTTCTGATGCGTCTTTCTTTTTCCGTTTCTATGGCTACAACATTAATTACTTTTTTTATATATGCCTTGCTGTGTTTTACTTAAAAAGCATTTTTTTTTTCGAAAATTTTCTATGGTTTGTTTAAAGCAATTTTTTTGCTAAGAACTGAAATCAAAATTCAAAACTTATTTGATTACAAGTGAGCGTCTGTCTATTCCTTTGGATAGATTTTATTGAAAAACATTACTTACATTAGTTACGCATGTTTCCTTTCGCATTTTCCACAAACTCCGGGCAGAGTGAGATAAACATCGTAGGAACATCGTAAATTTCCACACTCTATGTGTGCTGGCTACGGTTACTAACTTTATTCGTTTGTTGACTTTCGTTTCGTGAACCGCAATAACTTGTACTCTTACTTAAATTTAAAGCAATCAACATTTATGTTGATGTGACGTCATGTCCAAAAGCTGCGCAAGCTTACCGTGAATACTGGAAAAAAACGAATTTCACTCGTTTGCTTTCGTTGAGACGGTCGTCAACACGCCCGAAAAACCCAATATACAATATACGATCGATCCACAAGCGCGCCTTATAGAATATAAGTTTTATTTTATCGATAGGCGGTGGCGTATGTAAATAGTTCACCACAAGGTGAATTTAACTTTGTTTTACTATTATTTTTAATTTTTTTTTTTTATTTAATTATAATTATTTATTTGTGTCCATTATTATCTGTTCATACTTATTGTCCTGACTTTTTAACCTATTTTCTTATTGCTTATAGGTGGTAGTGACTGACATCTCTTCTTACCTTAATTAAATATAATCGTAAATGTCAAGAATTCTCTAATAAAACAAGACGTCACGATGTATATGTTTTTCGTCTAATCTAACGATAATTTAAATTAAGTAAAAAACCCAGTCGAGAGAGCAATAAATGAATGGATTAAATTTAGTATAGGGTTTACCTTTTTTCAGTTCAATCAGTCTTGCGTCTTATTGAGTTATTAAAATTTTAGCTACAACCGGATGATCGTGATCTCAATTTCTTTAGTTCGGTTTGGGTAGTGGATAGGAAGATTAAGGAAAATATTGTTGAAGAATTTAATTCAAATATTATTGAATTTTTTACCTTAATTCACTATCCAACGATCTAGGAAACTGGAATGAAGCAGCTTCTTGTTCCTGCGAGAAATTCAGAAAATTGTTCAGTTAGTTACAAAGAGTAGATGGCAAGAGGTAGTCTAGAATTTCAGGAATGGACATAGATCTCCAAATAGCTTAATTTTTCAGTTAGTTACAAAGAGTACATGGTAACAGGTAGGCTAGAACTCCAGGAATATGCCCAGATCTCAAAATAGCTTATCTGTTCAGTCAGTTACAAGGAGTAGATGGTTGGAGGTAGTGTAGAACTTCATTAATATGCTAAGATCTCCATTATAACTTATCTGTTCAGTCAGTTGCAAAGAGTAGATGAAAACAGGTAGGCCAGAATTTTATGAATGTACATAGATCTCCAAATAGCTTATCTGTTCAGTTGGTCGCAAAGAGCGAATGGTAACAGGTAGTGTAGAACTTCAGGAATGAACACAGATCTCCAAATAGCTTAATTGTCTAGTTAGTTACAAAGAGTAGATGGCAACAGGTAGGCTAGAACTCCAGGAATATGCTCAGACCTCCAAATAGTTTAATTATTCAGTTAGTTACAAAGAGTAGATGGTGGCAGATACGCTAAAACTTCAGGAATAAGCCCAGATCTCCAAATAGCTTATCTGTACAGTTAGTTACAAAGAGTAGATGAGAGCAGGTAGTCTAGAATTTCGATTGTATATAGATCTGCAAATGGTTTAATTGTTATTCGTGACAAGGAGCAAGCACAACAACAAATTTGATATAATAGTAATAAAACGGCGAAACAATTATTAAACTAAAAACGCGTCTAGATGGGCTAAATTTTATTTCAGTCGTTTAGGCAGTAGATAGTAAAAGATAAGTTTTCAAATATATATATACGATTTTGCAGTTGTGCCTGCCTATGAATGCGAACATTTATTCCTTAAATTACTTACATTAGATATTTAACTAATCTCAAAGTCGTCACCGGACACCAGACTAAAATATAATATCTACAGAGTTGCAATCATTCTTTTTATGCTAATCACTACAAGTGGTCATATTTTAGAATGCAAAAAACTTTGAAATTGTCTTTTATAACATACCTGCTACCACTTTCTTTCGCGTGCCGAATAAATAACATAGACTGCCATGGATCTACAACGCAAAGGAGCAGATAGATACGACAGATAGATAGATGGATGCTGCAGCTACTCTGAGAGAATTGATGTATTGTAAAAGTAAAGTACTACGACATCTCGCGTAGTGAGCAGTACCATCATTATAGCAACAACCAAAAACGCAATCTTATTACTCTCATAAATCAATGATAGGAAATTACGTTCTAAAAAATCTAAAATTTCGGAAACCGACATCTTTTACTTCGCGAAATCTAATTTTGAACTGAAATTTTGAAAAAAAACGAGACCAAAATATAAAAATTCCAAAATAAACGAAATAAAACAAAGAAATTGAAAGTGGAAGTGACGTTTTAAAAACTGAATCGATAAATGATATCCGATTTTTATACTCAGTAATAGTTTTATCATTCTGTTTGTCGATTTTTAACACACAAACGTATTATTTTTCATTTTTTAAGGAACGATTGATCTCTGCGTGTAATTATCTGTATCGTTATCCGATTCGGCAGCAATCGTTGTAATGGCCCTGATATGAAATTGATAGGACCCCTCAAAGAATATGTTTGATCCAGTATAAGTAATATTTTCTCACAATTAAGTCAACATTTTTCGAAAATTTATCAATTTTTGGTGTCTTTATCTTTATCGTAATTTATCCTTCATTTTATTTTAACTTGCCACCAAGCTGTCCATATGTTATACAAGCAATACAAGGCAAACACAAGAAATAACTCGGACTCGATCAGCAAGATGAAAACCATTGTGGACAAGAGAATTAGAAAAAGCAATCAAATCAGTCTAATCTGATTTATCGATAGTTATACATATGCGAGCCGTCTTTTTTATTTTGGATCGCTATTCGACTCATAAAAGGGAAAATAAAAATCGCATAAAGATATTATTTTCGTCGAAATTTACCATCTTTCTTAGTGATGTTAACCAAACTCTTTTAGTTATCTATTATTTAATGTAAAGCTTTTCGAATTGAAACGAATTACGTTGAATCGAGTAAACCTCCATTTGAAAAAGAAAAAAAAAACAATTTATTCCTTTACAATTCCAACGAAATGAAGAATAATCAGATAAAGCATAATAAAAAAAGTCAAAATGTGTACGCGTGTGAGTATATAAAATAACAAGCTTGTGATAGGTTCAAATAGATTGTACGGTTGGATTAAGGATACGATTGCTTGCTATGCCTATTTATTAATTGAAATGATGAAAAATGAATCTCTAACCAAACGTAAAGCTGGCACTTACTTTTACGCACAACGGAACAACAGGAGTTTATTCAACAATCAGAAGCAAGCTGCCGAAGCCCTTTAGAGGACATATATTCACAATGAGCATCATTCTTTGAATCGACGTAGGGATGGCTGGATGCCTGTCTGTCTAAATGACATTCTCCCTACCCCCGCCTGCATCAATTCAAATTTGATCAACACACTTCAGGTTGAAGCAAGTTGGGACTGAGCACACTTTGCTTTCAAATCATTTCACATAATCTACAACAGATAGAACATTGAAAATGTCAAGTTTCATTGTACGGGCGGCCTGCACAAACATAGAAATGCCGATTACACCCAACGAAACTTAATTTTCTGATTAAAACGCTGGTAAAGAGCAGAAGAAAGCTTTAGCAGCACTATAATCAGTGTTGCAATCTCGCATCGATCTAAACATATCTGTTTGTCTGTCTCTATGCGTGTCCACCCACGTATGGGTGTCTGGCTGTCATTCCGCACAACTCGGTATTGAAAATACCGCACATCGAGCAAAATTTTGCTTTCTCAGCGGGTTTCGCATTATACGCGTAAGCTATAGCGAATACAACGATAACAAGAAGAATTCTCAAAAGAATTCTCAAAAGATTATAAGACCCAACATGGAAAGCACCAACTGTATCCACCCAATATGGATATTAAGTTTTTGACATTTTTGCACCCACCAAAGAAGAATATATTCATGCTACCAAACCTTTTGCAATATTCAGGGCGAAGCTTCAGAAACCTCGCAAATACATATATGTATATATATGGTTGATGAGCATTAAATTCTGAATCGATTTAAGCACATGTCCGTGAGTCTGCCCATCTCTCCGTCTTGCCATCTGTGTAATCTCTGTGTTAAACCTTCTCTCGATCGCAACAATGAATAAAAGTTTGATGATGGAAGTTGTTCCATGCAGGCTGATATCAAAAATGGGCTAAATTGATTAATAAACACGGCCCCAGTGTAAGATAAACTGAGAACATTTTGGTTTTTTACCTTTTCTGCTCACTACTCATAGCGTATAACAGATGGAAAATAAATCTTCCGACATGTTTTGTATAAAAATGAAAAAATTAGCCACGCCCATGCAATATTAAAGAGTATTGAAATTCAATTTTCGTTTTCGTTTTGAAATAAGCGTAGAGGGCATAAGAAATTCGATCGCAGCCGAATATAATTTGCTTTGTTCTTTTTTTGCTCTTACAGCAACAAAGAAAAACTATTTTGATACGCTTTTTACAAACGAAACGACGCTTTAAAAACGGAAGTTAGTTTATCTAAGAACTAGCGATTAATTTTTGTATATAAGTTCAATGATTGGAATTCATACAAGTCATAAAAATTTCATTTCAAATTATATGCTTATATATTCAAATTATATACATAAATATATATATATATATATATATGCATATATAAAAATTTCTATTTTAATATGATTTTAACAACAACACAACAATTAAATTTTTCATAGTTTTTATCCACTATCAGATTGAATTAAACACAATGGGGAATAAAAAATAAAATTTAGTTCACCAGCGCATTTGCATTCATATGAAAACCTAATGAAACAATGATAAAACGAATATGATCCACATCCAAAGAAATGCATATACAAGTTTAAAGAAATGTACAAAGGTAGACAGACAGACGGACAGACAGACAGACAAACAGACTTAAAAGGCAAAATAAAAATATGACAAAATATTCAAATATATCAAACGAACCATATGGTTACTATATGCACACATTTGCCGCACACACATAGGGTAAATAAAGAAAAAGAAAACGAAATTAAGTAAACCCTTAGGGATTTAAAAGAACAACAACAAAAAAATGTTGTAATTTCCAGAACACAGATGACTAAAACAATTTTAAAATAACATACACACTATGTACATGTACATGTACAGATAGAGGTACAGGTATTAATCAACATATGTCTGTAAATACAAATTTGCATACGTATGTAGACGGCGGCATGTTTTTTGAACGTCACCCATTTCAGTCAACTCATTTGTAACCTTCCTTTTTATTTATATATATATATATATATGCTACCTATGCATATATCTATATATGTAAAGATACATAAAGGTACATATACATATAAATAAATATATATATAGGTGCGAGAGGCATTTAAGTTTTTACGTACGTATGCATATAGGATTAATATCGATCAAAATATTCGGAGCTATGTATAGTAAGTTAAGAAGATATTACAGTACGTATTATAGTACGTTAAGAAGACAAGAAGAACCGATTTCTTTAAGCTTTTATTTTTTATTTATTTTCCTCGACATTTTTATTTACTCAAAAACAAGTAAAAACATTATAGTCGGGCAAGGCCGTCAGTTAAATACCCTACACCACATTGTCTAACACAATTCTTATTTTTATTATAGAACACAAAAATGATATCTTGTTTCCATATAAAGGCGTATTTATCAAGTGCATATTTATGAGAAAGCGGGGCCAAGACGCAACCTAAAGTAATACAAGTTTAATCCTTACATAGGGCAGGAAAATAGGCGTAAATG
>CCAG010014613.1:0-19433 GCA_001077435.1 Glossina morsitans morsitans
AAAAAAAGACGTGAATTTTTTTTATTAAAAGTGAACTAATAGATAATAAATAAATAAATAATAAATAATTAAATCTGAGTAGTAATAGTAATAAAGTTACATTTAAATATTAATTCCATTTTATGTTTCCTAAACGTACAAAACAATCTGATGTCTTAGATAAACTGATTCGAAAGTGATGGATTATACAAGAGTCGCCAGAGCGACAATATATTTTTTGCAAGCGAACAATCCTTCTATTATTTTGTAAAAGTTGTGGTAGCAGCAATACGGAAAGAAACCAGAACAGGAAACGAGAGCATTCACAGAAAGAAAAAAAGAAAAAAAAATGAAAAGGAAATAAATAAAAAAACATACTAAGACTTCAACTGGAAAATTACAAAAAGAGTGAAAGAAAGAAAATAACCGCAATATTATAGTATATAGGACTGATGATAATGTTGTGTATATGGTATGCGTGTTTATGTATGTAGTTTAATATTTTAGCCCTTTTTCAAGTTTCTGTGTGTGTGTGTGTAAGTATACGAGAGAGAGAGAAGTTAATGACAAGCGGACATATTAACATGATATAATGACATTGTCTGCCTAAAAGCCTTAAGAAATAATGGCAAAGTATTGCTAAAGTTAAAATTAAAAAAAAAAAAAATTATGAAAAAAATATGTATGTACAGATAAAATTCCATATTTTATTTAACGCTAATGAAATTTAACAAATTTAGTAAAAAAATTAGTTTTTAACGAACTGTCTGGACGGAATAGCTAACCATCGCTTAGTTGCTTTAAACAATCTGACAGCTTGCCAAGTTGCGAGACACAAAACAGGCTTATTATAGTCGCATGCTTGCGTATATATACATGCACTTATGCATTTATATAAACGACGCATCCGTATGGATGCAATGTTAAAATTCTTATTTTGCAATTTTCGTTTCACTCTTTTTCGCCTGCTTTTTCCCTTTTTTAACGTTCAGAAATTGATTAATGACACGCCGGGGATGTTAAGCATTAAATGCATTTTGATGATTAACGACAACAGCATCCAAGCATGTTAATGATGATGACTACACAGAAATTTTGTATATATATATGAATGTGTGAGTGCATGTATTTGAGTGCACTTATAACAAAAGCAACAATAAGATGTCTACGCATGGAGTAGAAATTGCCTTTAAAAGAGAAAAAGAAAGGAGCATCCAAAAAAATGGTTATATTCGAGTGACGATGCAACAGGAAGTGGGTACTACTTCGGTTTCTTTATGAGTTTTTTGACTTTGAAACTTTTTTTTGCTTTTTATTTTTTTTTATTTTAATATTTTAGGGCAATATTTCCCAATTTTTTTTTTGTTTTTTTAATAAAGTATTTTTGGGGCTTCCTAAACTATTTTAATTTATTGCCTATGTTCGGGCTGAAACTATTTTATTGTAATTGGTAAATGAACTTCTCAAACTGTAAGGTAGTCAATTTTGACAAACGATTATGAAAGACTTTGATGAAAAACTTGAGTTGCTGAAATATGGAGTGATGGCGAAAATTTTTCCTTAAGTGAAAAAGTGCATAAACCTACATTCCATGGTAAGAGACAGACTCCTTCATAGAAATATTGAAAAGAGAAGAGCTGACAGCTACAATATCAGGCTTAGCCTCGATTATTGCTATGAACTTGTCATTTTCAAACCCCACCAGCTTGTTTTATATAGAGAGATACATCAGAGAGGCATCAGAGGAACAATATATATACATATATTATTGGTTGGCATAAGATTTCGAATAGTTATAGTTACTTGCCTTTGTCTATATTTTTAACTTAAAGGTAAATTTATCTGTTTAAGTTTTACACCACTTGTGGTACAGGATAAAATTAAGTTTGCACGTATGTACGTAATACCTAGAAAGTCTTTTATTATATTGCTCGATTCAGCATAATTTTTCAAATCGATTTAAATACGTCTGTCCATGCACCTTTCGTCTTCAACCTACACAAAGTAGTAGCAGTATATCGACGGTCTAAATTGATGTGAAAAATGTATATAAGATGGGCTGGATGAGTTCTGATAAACTCTCTTTTATATAAACGACCCTAAAAACGTTGATCCTTTAACGGTGAAAAATATTTCAAAGGAGGAATTAGCCTATTGTGGTATTTTTGTACCCCAAGCCTTACAAGAATTCTCAAGAATAATAAATGTTTGTGTGACAATAATTTTTTTTTTTTCAAGTTTTGTCAGATGTCAATTGACCCATAATAGCAATTTGACATAGAAATTAACTGTACCGTATTTGAATTACGTGTGCCTGTTCTCCGTATCTGACCTCGTATAAAAGTGCCTATAAAAAGTGTCCAATTTATTATTGTTATTACTATTATTATTATTAATTTAGCCAGAGAAATAAATTCTAGCACTAAAGTGTTAAAGCACTAGCATTTAAGGCTATCGGATTTTATTAAAAACTTTACCGCACTTCAGATTCGAACCCACGGCTGTAGCGAGACGTGGCAGCCATAAAGTATCCTACACCGCTCAACAGTTAGTTATATAACGACGTTTTAAAATATGACGTTTCATAGGAAGTGGTCAAAAAAGTTATCCGATTCGAAACAATTTCAACAGCGTTGGTAGCTCGAAACAAAACGCGTTAGCGTACCAAATTTTATTAAATTATCTCTAAAGGCTGACCACAAGCAGACGGACAAATCGATTGGTGCAATAAAAGATGGGCCTATTTCAAGTCCTTCAGGGTGTTGCAAATATACGCACAAATAAATGTTGAGCACCAGAAAGGAAGACGGACACACGGACAGACAGTCGATCGATGTAATAAAAACTGGGTCGATATCAACTTCTTGTAAATGTTGCATATATACGCACACACTTTACCACAAGTGGTGTAGGGTATAAAAAGTATTATCTGAATGTTATTTTTCGTTCTTTTGATGTCTTGTCTTCCCCTGTATATAAAAAATTCGGCGAAATTTAATTTGTGAAACACAAATTAAGGTCTAACGACGATACACAAGTAGTTTAATTTTCAAATTATTATTATCATCATTATTTGATTTTTCTTGCTTTTGATCACGTTTAGGTAAAATGTAAACTGGTTAAGTAATAAAATTAAATGAAAACACAAATTTTTTTTTTTTTTTTTACATTCAAAGGTCATAATTAAATAGAATTCATATCCGTCATATTCATAGATCTTCAAAACGATCTTACTGTTCGTCTAAATAAGCTCTGATACAAGGTGAACCATAACCTAATTCTACCGTTTGAATGATTGACAACAAAAAAAAAAAAGAAAGAAAGAAAAAGAATAAAAAGTCCTTAGAGATCTTCCTTTGCCGATTAGGAAATCGAAAGTATGTATCGTTGTGCGTAAAAATGGAATAATGTTAATATTTTGTTGTTGCAGTGTGTTGTTACATTAATAGCAAAGCATATCTGACAAAGCGACTCGGTATTGCGGCGATATAATTTCACGGTATTGTTTTCGAATGCATAAAATTTTAAAGGCGTGTTAACGATATAAATGGTTTTTGTTTTTTTTTTATGTAGATTTTTTTATTACTAATTTTTACCAAGACTACAATTGTTGCTATTATTGTTATTATTACTGTTATTTTTTTTTTTTTTTATTTTCTGTCAGATAAAGTGTTTCAGTGCCTTTGTGTTTTTAGCAATTATATTGAGTCATGGCTTTTTTGTCTTTGCCAATTTTTCTCGTTTTTATTTATTTATGCTATTTTGCTATTTTTTTTTTTCGCTGCTTTTCTTTAATGGTGTTAAAATTATATCTATTCATGTCGCTTTAGTGCAAGCAAGCTTTTCATTATCATGGTTTTATTTGCTGATATGACTATGTTTTCACACATACCGCACCGGATATATTTAGTTTGTCGAATGATTGTAGCAAATGAATAATTCGCTTACCGTCTCCCAAAGATCAAGGTATCATTTTTTCTTTTCCAGTTTGAATTCATCTGTCGTATATAAGTATATATAAGTACATAGCCGCTAGGGTGTTGTTATTTTGAAATTTATAGTATTTATATTAATTTATATGGTGGGGGGGGTATGGCATGCATTATTTTAGAGCTGCCCAATATTGTTGAATCATAAGAATTCTTATAGAATGAGTTACGTAATAATTTTATCAGCGTAAGCAACAACTTTGCTTTAACCCTACTGACCCACCTTGCCGATTTGCTTTTTATTACGCTATGAAAATTATAACTTGTTCTATTAGTTAAAATAAATAATTAAGCTCACCGCCGAAATCTGATTTCAATTATATCATAATATCTTCTTAGTGTCCGTCCTTTATACAATTCTTTATGTTATGAAAGCGCTTAGCCGGGTTTAGGTTAAGCAAGTTATACATTTTAAGTAGGTTAGAACCATATAAACTTGGAGCTTCTGTTCTATCGACATACGCACAAATTATTTACTAATACAATTTAAAGAATATTTTAGTTTTGTTGTCTTTTATTGTACATTTTTCATAGAAACTCATTTCGCACAAATTTGAATTTTTTTCTATGAAAAGCAATAAAGGCAAAGTAATGGTGGGTATCAAGAGATTTGGTTAAGCCAAAAATAATTTCTTTCTTGTTACGATTTTATTTATTGTTAACAAATTTTTTATGGTTGATGACGGAAAAAGGATAAATTTTTTTTTTCTTTTAAATTTTACCCAACTGTCAACTTTATTATGAATCATTTTCTTAATCACCTACGGTCACTATTTACGCTACTTTTTTGTTATTATATTTTTCGTTGCCCCATAACCGTAAAATTTTATTAGTTTTTTTTTTTGTCTTTATTAGACTACTCTATATGAGTATTTAAATTTATCCACAGATACAGTCATACAATTATACATATATATATATATATATATATATATATATATGTATAGAATTTAATTTCTTCAATTTTTAACAACTGGTTCGGTTGTGTTGAAGGTTTGTTAATAGATTATTTTATATATAAAAGCAGGTGTTTATCATTGGTTTTTTTCGTAAGGTTTAAAAACATTGGTAGGGTGTGTTTTATGATTTTTCATTTTTCCTAATTTTTTTTTTTTTTTTCTTTTTTTATATATTTTATGGTATTTCGGAAGTTGTTATGGGTGCATTTTAATGTTAATTTTATTTTAGTTATAGTTTACATTGTATACGAATTCTCTGAAAACTTTACAATCGAGGTCAATGATAATGTAACACTGTAAGTATCTTAGTTATATGCATTTAAATTGTTTTAGTTAGATTTTCAAGGTAAAACTTTTAGATTTTTATTTAAGGTTAAATTACTTAAAACAGAATTCGAAAGAAAATTTATTTAATGACTCAATTAAATTTACTGTTGTTTCAAAGAAAAAGGTTAAAAATCATTGCTTTCCTGTTCATACTTATTATCGTGCAATGAACGAGTGCATTTGATTTACTATTTCTTTACGCAATGTATAAACGTTCCGTTTAATCCGATGATGTGTTAATAAAATTGATTTAAAGATGAAAAAAACTTTATCGTAAGTAGAGGGAAAAATTAAGAAATTTTAATAAACGATAGTCAACACATTTACGGATCGGATATAAATACTTGAAATTGAATATTTTGAAATTTAAAGGAAGATTTGCAGGTAAAAGAACGAACATACATACTTAAGTAAATGTCGTTTATGCAGTATTCGAATGACTAGTAACGCTTAAGATAGACCCATAATCCATCCGTCTGATGTTTGTCCAGGTATTTTTTTGATTGTTTGTTGATGTGCTGTGACCTAAGGACAAACGCTATTGAAAATGATTTCGATCAGTTCACCTGTTTCGATCACTTGCTACATAGAATATCTTATTTTGAAAAGTTCTTATATGTATATATATATATTCCAATGCTTTATATATATAGATAATTTCCGGATGGTGTACAACATATAATAGTGGACCGTTTGAAGCAATAAGAGTTAATCACGCTCGCTATGGCGATATGATAATTAATTTTTCTGTGCTTAAATTGCAAGACAGCTCGAAAAACAAATCGATTACTGCCTGAATCATTACCTTTTTAAATTCATAGCCGGGAGTGCCAAAATTAAAACGGCCTATTAAATACGTTTACCTTTATCTAGCTTCGTCGAATGCCAATTTTTTATTTTCCATTTGCTGTCCTCTACACTGATCTTAACAAATCGATAATTGATTGGTTAGCTATAAAAATTTTGTGAAAGTTTTATTCAATCTTTCGATAGCGAGCATTGCGAGTGCATTAGATTTGTGAGATACTCATAGCACATTATGCATGCACAAAAGATTTGAAATGAAAAAGTTATATGATAATAACTAATAAGCTAAGAATTAGCGAGCCAAAGTTAATACAACTTTCTTAGTTGCATTTACATACTATATTAAAACAAGTAAGAAAATTAAATTCGGTCGGGACCGAATCTTTTATACCCCTCACCGTTTACCCCAAAAAAAGAAAAAAAAAGCGTATCCTTTCAAAAGTTTAGGTCAATTCCAAAATCTTTTGCAAATTTTTAGACGATATCTTCATTTTCGTTAAAGAGAGCAAATTTACCACAAATACTATAAAGTTACGCAAAAAGCCAGATGAACAAGCAAACAGGCGGACATGTTTAGGTGCATTCAAGAGTTGTAATTGACCAAGAATTTATATACTTTATGGAGTTTTTTGAGCTTGTTTCTGCGCGTTATAAAGGTATTGAAAAAATAATTAAATTTTGATATAATATTGCGTAGGCGTGGTCAATTTTTTCCATTTTTTTGCGTAAATGCTACAGCATCGCCCATCGAAAATGCATTCAATTTTTTGTACAACGATTTGCTGTAGTTTATGAGTAATGGGTAAAAAACCATTTTTCATTCTTTTTGAAAAATGGAGATGGTCTGAGTTTCCGTGGTGCTGTGCGCATGTCCTTCGACCTTTTTGGCCCCTTTTAAATTTCGACTTGCATGCAAGAATTTCCAATGTTTCCACCAAATTTGAAGTCGATAGCTTCTTTTTTGCGTTCAGGAGAATGTTTACAAAAGACATTATGCAGACGGACAGACGGCTATGCTTAAATCAATTTAGCATTTGATGCTGATCAAGAATATAAATACTTTGTGGGGGTTTCTGATGCATCCTTCTGGGCGTTGCAAACGTTCTAACAAAATGAATATAACTCTCATCCTTCCGTGATGGGTTTTATACCCAGAAGGTGAAAAACGAAAACAAAAAAAAAAACAGTCGATGAAAGAGCACCTGAGCAGCACATTGGCATGTTATGCTTGAGCATAAATTTCGCAATTTTTACTACAATCAATTCTTGGTAAAGCGACAACAGTGGACATCGCGTTCAACTAAGATGTTTGCTAAAACGTGCCACAGCTGAATAAGATATTTTTTCATTGGCATCCATAACAAATTGTGACTTTACATTTTATTATTTAAAAATTATGAAAATCTATTTATGCATCAATTACTTGTAGTTACTAGACTATATAAGTAAATATCCTTCTTATGAAACTTTCTATAAATTATTCGTTATATCGTGTTTAATAAAATTGAAATGATTTCTATTCCTTTAAAATGCAATTAAATATGCGTCCGATTATAAGGAAATTATGAAATATTATGAATTTATTTCTGGCAAATAATATCGAAAATCATTAAATAAAAATATAAAAAAAACCAAAAAAAAGTAAATAAACAAATATTTAAGCGAGGAATTGTATAACAACAATAACAACAAAACAAAGTTTACCGGTAAAACTATAACAACAATATATTTAATGTATAAATATCTACGATAAACTATATAATAAATTAAACTGTGACACAAGTTTTGTTTTACATTTATTTGTTTTTTTTTTTCTTTTAGTTTTTAATAAAAATCGGTAATCAAAGCATTGCTAAAGTATTGAATTAAAACATTTTTTGAGGTCATAATTTGCATAACAATTTAGAGTCAGATTAAATGAGTGGGAATCACAAAATACCAATAATTATGGATTTTACATTAAACCAGTTAATTAGCAAACAAAACATGAAAAAAATTCATCTCACAGTGATAGGATCAATTAACACACTCTTTAAGATTTCCATTGAATTTAAACATTCTTTCGTATACAGTACACTGTTAAGCTGTAAATGTTAACTTATCAACAATAAAAATCGTGTTTTTGTTTTTTTTTTTGTGTTTTTCTTTGCTTGTATTCTTTGCTAAGTATTCTGATTTACTAAATAGACGAAGAAGAGAAATAGAAGAATTTATTTTATGAAAACAAGTTAGCATTTTGCATTTTGGGCATGAATTGCACCCATTTTTTGGAAGAATCGAATCACAATAGCACAACGACACAACGGCACGTGTTAAGTTTCATGATTTTGTCTTAACTCTTCTTACCTACAAAATTCAAACAAAAAGCATAACCGAATTCGTTCAAAATGTCATACTAAACGTTCTATAAGGCTTCTTAGAATTGAAAAAGGAACAGAGCGAGGAAGGGAGAGAAACAGAGTGAGAAAGTGATAGAAATAGAAGGGGTGGGAGGGGGTAAGATAGTGATCATGGGATGATAAGCCAGAGAGATGGTAAATGGGATGAGAAATTCTACAATTGAAAAGGGAACAGAGGGAGTGAGAGAGAAAGGGAGTGAGTAAGGGAGAGAAATAGAAGAGAGGGAAGGGCGAAAGATAGTGATAAGGGAATGGGGAGCGTGAGAGAAGAGGATACAGGGCATAGGAGATGGGAAAGTCAAGGGTGTGAAGTTATATTTAAATATAACTAGCAAAGACACGAACCAAACATTTTATATCGATGCAAGTACTTATATCGATGGAAGTACTTACATCGTTGCAAGCACTTATGCAAGTGCTTATATCGATAACTTGCACAGAGCTAGAAAGGCTATTAATAGGGGATTCACCGTGCCCAAGTTTCATGATTTCACAGGACATGATTTGCTTACAGTAGCCAAGCAAACTTTCGCTTTATCAACATCATTTATGACATAGTGTAAAAACACTGGCTTTTCAAATATTAATTAACTTACATGTTTTGTTTATTATATTTTGTAAAAAAATTTCCTAAAAGTTTTATTTTAACTGAATTTGGACTTAAATCCCACCGAGATTTCGTTTTATAGAATTCTGTTAAGGGCTTAACAGAACTCTGTAAAAAAAATAATTGGTTCGTGTCTTTAAATATAACTTCACACCCTAGGGAAAGTGTATCATTATTAGTCGATTGCGAAAGCAAACGCAGTATAAGAGCAATTCCTATGAACCTTGCATACGAAGGATCCATTATCGTTTATTTTGTGCGAAAGCTTCCAGTGAACATTGTACCCATTAACAGTAACAGACCAGTGCAACTAATCGTACAAAGAAAATATCAACCCTGGTCATGGCAGCTTTACGTGCACCAATCCCAATTCACGTTCGTTGTAATGTAACTTTTTCGATACAAACACATTTGAAAGTAATTTAAATCATCATCACCCTCTTCATAGTGATCGTGTCCTGTCTAACCTGGAGAAGATTTAATCGGCCTGAATACGTTGATGGCGATGTGCGCTATTCTCTCAGGAATCGGCCTGGTTTGCAAAAATTCCCCTATTCCATGCACTCTAATCGCGTTATGCACTTCGGAGTATTGGGTACATATGGAATAATCGGCACTTCAAATCAAGGCTTCATCGATTGAATCACCAGTATCACCAGGGCCGACAGTACGAGACAATACGAGGATATGTTAATTAACTGCTTATTGTGGCATTACATTACAAATATTGGCACATATTGCAACTATAAACAAATTTAGAAATATAACGACTCGATCGAGAATCGATTCTATTTACCAACTGGCACTATTCCTCTATATATTACTTACGATTAATCATACGACTCTTAATGTAATCTAATATATGAAAGAGAGAGAGAAAGAGAAAGAGTGAGAGAGAGAGAGAGAGAGAGAGAGAGAGAGAGAGAGAGGTGGGAATGAAATGAAAATAAATTAAGTAAAATTTTTAAGACTACGGCCAAATTCAATCGTAAGTTTTTTCGTGTTGATGATACTTTTTTCTTTTTCTATCATTTTTTTGTTGTTTTTTTTTGCTTTATTTATTTTATACAAACGCTTTTACAAATGTGTTCGTTAAATAAACTTGAATTTTATTGTTGTTGTTATGATCTCTTTTTATATTTTTATGTTGATTCATTTAACTTTTCGATAAGAAATCGAGATGAACCTGATTTTTTTAAACATTTCAAATTGGACACGTTTCGAAGAGAAAAAACAATAATAATAATAATAATAATCTCTGCTTTGTTATAATGTGTGTAATTCCACGTAGAAGACGTGCATAAAACAAAATTAATTTAATACAATTCTCACACATAATAATAAAAGATTATGATTTTAATGTTACATTAAATTAGATGAAAAAAATAAAAAGACTATATAAAATAAGTGAAAACCAAGTATGAAAGGGCAATCTTTGAATACCTTACAGTCTACGTTTATTATTCTTCTATTATGATGAAAAACAACAAAAAATAAAAAGGAAATATTGCACTTTCTTTTCATGTAAAGATAGACTTTCCATGGTAGTCCTTTTAAGGAAACGGACTCATATCGATATAATAATATGGATGCATACATCGGTACATACTTTATATACCCTGCACTAAAAATCGGACAAGCAAATGTTTAGATTCATCAGGTGGTTGGAACGATTTTGCAAAAAGATCTTGGAACAGAATAAAAATAATATTGGCAACGATATCGACCTTTAAATGTCCGTTTACCTGTCTGTCTGTCCGTCTGTGTAATGCCAATTCTAAGCTATCGTCTTAAAATTTGGCAGAAACATTGCACGTTCTTGCACGAGAGTTAGTAATGAAAACGGGCCCAATTGGTGGGAGAACAAGTCTGCAGTACCACGTATAGTAAGTACTTTTACACGAAAATTTGTTTTTTTTTTTTTTGCTTATTACTCAAAATAGGAAAAATTGGCCACTCCTACTCAAGATTAAAATTTAATTTTTTTTTCAGTGCCTTTAAAACGCACGGCAACAAACCCCATTCAAAAATCCCATTAAGTAGATAAATTCTTAACCAGTTTCATCGCTAGCTTGTTTGTTATTCTGTCCAGATGTCCGTACGCCCAAATGTGTAGGATCTGTGGTACACATTCTCCTGTAAAGAAGAAGATGTCACTCATAAATTCGGAAAAAAATTTGAAAATAACCAAAATAGGCCAAACGACACACCCACATGTCTATGCAACAGAAACTGAGAAAATCTTTGCTTTTTGTGTTTCTAGCTCGTTACTCCTAAACTACAACGGATGCATGATATAAATTTTAACTTTTGTTTTAAAAATTAGAAAATATCATCGACGCCCAACCAATATTATGAAAATTTAATTATTTTCCTTTTCTTCAGGCTTTTCTAGGATAACGGTGTTGTTTGTAAAAGAATCGTTCGCGACCAAATATAATTTTCTTACTTGTTTTTCATTCAGCCTATGTCACAATATATTTTCTTGATAGGATTTTGGAAGCTAAAGTTGAAATTTTCATCGCAATATTCTGCTGAAATGAACAGAAAAACAAAGGCCTTAAAAATATCGAATCAGATTTTAGCAATATTTTCCACATCCATTTCTGATTATTTACAAAAAAAAAAAAAAAAAAAAAAGAGCAAAGCCATAGTCATCATTCATCAGACACCGTCCGCATCTCTGGATGCATTTCCGTGCATTTGCGTTTACGCACACACAATACTCTTGCGGAGGCTTTATTTTTATCCCTTAGATTATGCTTCACTAGAATTCGTACGAGTTATCCCAAAAAATAGCTTACGCAAATGTCAAGTTTTTTTTGTTAAACAATTGAGAAAGATTTCGTCTGCTAAATTAAACTTGTCCTCTTCTCCGCTTATCCCGGCTTTTATCATCAAGAAAATTTTGCATACGATTCCTAATCATACAATTTTCAAAATCAAAATGATTGAGATGAAGAACTTAAAATATTTCTACAATTGATTTTTGTATTAGAGAGAGAGAGAGAGAGAGAGAGAGAGAGAGAGAGAGTTGAGTGTTGTTTATGTTTAAATGATTTCAAGCAACGCTGAGACATTAAGTGAATTTGAAATTTTCGAAAAGTCTACTAATTAAGGTTTAGAATTTTAAGTCGAAAACGATGAGATATGTTTACTTAAATTTCAAGTTATGTTATCAAGTTATGTTATCGAAACAAAGTTAACACAAATTAACTCATATTTCGCTGCCCAAAAACGGGCAAAAAATTATAATAATAATAATGAAGAGAATTGGAGAAAAATTTGCGTATTTTTATTTAAATATTTATATTTAAAGACCACATGGTTTTTGTTTTCCTTACATGCCCATGCGTACAAAAAATACAAGTGTGCATGGTATGTGTTTTCTATTCTGATGATGATTCTTGATATGTGTATATATGATACGAAATTCTCAGTGTGTGAATTATATCAACTTTTTGTTTCATAGTTGTTGTTGTTGTTGTTAGCGTACAGGCAACAAAAAAAAATTGTATTTGCATATTCTCTTAATACAACAATAATAATAACAACGATATCATCAACAACAACAACCATGACAACAACAACAACAACAACAACAACGATAACAACATCAACGAAATGAACTCAATCACTTGCGTTCACGTATTAACCATAGATATACGGGTACGGTGGCACAAAATACAACCATAAGGCTTTACAACTTGTGCAAGGTCATTAAACCGCAGCCAGAGTGCATTTCTTTCTCATTTTATGGCATCGGAATATGTATTATTTATTTATTTACTGTTTGGTTTGTTCGTTGAATGTGTGCATGCGCCTGATGACTGTATGACTGTTAAGAAAAAGAGATTTTTTTTTTCTCTTTTGTTTTTTCGGATAGCAAAGACGGGGGACATTGCAGCGGCAAACAAAATATGTGTAGATTTCATTCTTGATCTGTTTTTTTTTTAAATTCATTTCATTGCAGGCAGGCCATCATCTTACTTTAGTGTAACGTAAACATTATTTAATAGGCAAACAAAATCGAATAGGAATGAAGCTTGAAATTGTTCCAATTGCATGTTAGTCGAATTTTTCACTTTCATCGAAACAAGTAAAAATGCAATATTGACCTTTGGGAAATCCTGTTCGCTCGCATTCCCCGTAATCAAAAAAAAAAAAAAAATAAAAAAAACAGTCTCCCCCTAGAAAAGTAATTTGTTGAAAGGTTTAAAATCATATTTCATTTCCAATTTTTAGACACAGTTCTAAGGCGGAATTGCTTTATTCGCATCTGTGCCATGTATCGGAGCTTTATAAACACCTGTTTGCAATTTTGCGCGGTCATAACTTCATGATCTTTATGTTTCACACTGATCAAGAATAAATATATATACATTTCTTTTACTCAGAAAAAAGGCGGCGAAACTGTGATAGTTGTTGCATCGCTCGAGATTTGAAGTAATTGCTTATCGGGAAGCGCTCTTACTATTATTACAAAAAAATATAAATATATAGTGCTCTGATCATGGAAGAAGGGAATATGTATTTTCTATCAAAAGCCGAAAACCCACATCGGTTATATTTCATAAAATTCCGTCGCAGACATTTTTCTTCCTTTTCTTCTTTTTTTTTTTTTTAATGACTAGCCATTTATGTCATGTCATGTCAAAGTGATGTAGACACACGAGCATGATGATTTTTCTGAAATATTGCAGATATAAGAGTAACTAAGATTTTATTCGTATTCAAGCAAAATATATGTAGTGATCGAGCCAGCGTAGCAAAGTAAAAAAATTTCAGGTTAGCAAAGCTCTAATATTACTTCAAACTTCTCTAATGAACTGTTCCGAGATGTTTTTCATTTGCTTTTCCTTTTAAACTATTTTTGGACGCGTAATATTACATGAGATGGTCTTTAATGTATGTTTGTAACGAAAGGGATGATAGGGTTGATAGCCGCTCCGTAGTTACAACACGATTGCAAGTACAGTTAAGTTAATGTCATCAAGATTTGCACTTGATTTATTTAAGTTCGGCTACTGTAACTAATCTAAAGTTGAGTAAACAATTGAACAAATAATTTCACGAAATGAAAATAAAAAAAAAAACAAGTAAGTATTTTAAATATAAACTTGTTTTGCCGCTTAAGTAAAAAAAAAAAAAAAAAACAACTTGTATAATCACGGAAACGGCAACTAAGTACGGCATACATTTGTTAAGAATCGATGTATGAATATATTAACACATGTAAACCAAAGATATAAATGTAAACAAATTTTATTTTCATTTGAGAAAAAAAAAAAGAAAAAAGAGCTACAAAATGGGAGCTATGTTCGGCTTAAAGCGACTTTTGAATTTCCTTTATCCGGGATCAATATGTTCACAGCATGTGCAAATAATTCCGTTTCATTGTTAACGGCAGCACTTGTAGTATAGGTTACGTTAAATAAATATATAATATCGAGAAGTATTTAAGATAAGTCCATCCTTTATTGTACCGATCTGTTGAGAATCGTTTTCTGGTTAAAGCTTGTCTGTCTGTCAACGTATAGATTGCAATTTTCCATATATTTTTGCAATATTTTGGTGAACTGACGCGTCGAAGTGACTTAGGAGCGGAATATTATTGAAAAGGGATTGGATCGAACCACTGCTCATAAAATGCTTTATGTTCAAAAAGTCATTAGATAAAAGGGCCTTACAATTTTAAAAATTCATCCCTTCAATATACTAACGATGATGCGAGAAACTTAGATCGAATTGGTCTATATTTGCAAACACCTGCTGCATAACCACACACCACATGCAAACGGTGAGGGGAAAAGGTTTCGTGTTAAGTCTTTTATAACAAAAAAATGATCCATAACAGTAACAGATCGTAGATCTATTTTTTGGACCCAAACTCATTCTCATAAAAAGTATGCCCCTTTACATAAAAACCGTCTCACTTGTTCTTCACTTTTTTCTTTTTTTTTATAAAGTAGTTCATATGTTAATTTTCCCCTTCTGAATATTGCAAATCGATTAATGAACTAATCTGCTTCCTTTGCGTAAAATGAACAGGAACAGGAATGCTTCATATGGCTTACGATATAAGTTTGGATTTCAATTACCTTAAATCTTTCATTACATTTAAATAATTTCTAAGACGTAGACGAAACGGAGGCAGAAAAATTTTAATTTCCATTTATTCATCATGTCGAGCATAACATAACGTAAGATACTTTATACATACATTAGTTTGATGCTGGGAGAAGTAGAAAAAGTAATAATAAATATATTAAACGGAAAACAACAATAAAAACAAAAACAAATAAATAAATGAAAGCCAATATGTAGAATTCATATAAACATAGATTTATAATTAAAATTTTTATATAGCTATTGATGAAAATTGCTTATGTATCAATTTCATAGCAAAGATTTTAAAATGAAAATCAAACAAATGGCCAAAATGCTCTTGTCATACAAAGCGCTCAACTCACGTTCACTCACTTCACTTTGGGTATATTGATAAGCAATCAAATATTGTTGTTTTTGTTCATGGCACACGATGGCGCTTTATAACTTTATGTGTGCGGTAATTGTACGCAAGACCCGGTTTCAACATGAAAAACTACAATTTATGAACGAAAAAATATATATATATATATATATATATATATATATGTATATTTATAAATATATATATATACAATATTTGATTATGGGTTCGTTAAAAAGTCACTTTTTAACGTAAGTCTGTTCAAATATATATATGAACAAATTCTGTTGATTTTTTTTTTCTTTTCTCCATTTTTTTTGCACATAAACTATTTCATCGTAAAAACCAGAAAAAAAAATAACCACCTAATAGCAATTAATTGTTTATATATGTATTTTATTGTTTATACAAAATTTCGATGGCCAACTATTTATAATTTCATATCGATTTGATTGTTATTGGCAGGAATAAGTAGATGAACGATATAGTTTCTGTTATCTCGTTCGCGATCGAGTTCATATATAAATCAGAGGCTAATTCAAAAGCTTATGATGTCATGACACAATTGCAACCCCATCCAATTTAAAGTCACTGTGTAGACATTTTGTAATTTTCTCGATCATAGGCGACCCTCTGGTTTGATTATGGGTTTTATAAGTTATTTAACTACAAGCGTATATGGCGTTTTTTGGTTGAAAATATTTAACACTTTTGCGCAGCGTAATGTAAGTTGAAAAGTTTTTTACATTCACGCAGTTCACATCAGATGCACGTTACGAAATGAAATCGTTTCTTAGGCGTAAGAGTTGATGTGCAAAAAGGCACAAGAAGATCCGATACCGAAAAGTTTTTTGCCGACTCAAATCCGATGATTTAAATCCATTGATAGATACATGACTTATTAATAAAGCGGAAATCTGAGGAAGTCATGAAAATATTTTATTCAGAAGGCAGAAATAAAGCAAATCCTTTTATATATATATATATATATATATATGACCAGCCATTTAGGGGATGTCCCATATACGCGCAGGCGCGATGGTGGCCAGGAAAGCTTATAGGTTGAGAAGGCTCGAAGGTGAGAATAATGTTTGCGCACTTTTAATTTAAATATGGAAGCATCGGGCATGATGGGAAAGAGCCGAAGATGTTTAGTGTGATAAAAGAATGACAAGTCACGGCAGCGCGTCGTGCAATATGCAGGCGATTACAGCACGAGTTCCACCCGATAGAAAACTTGGGGACAAATCTTCTTTATGTTTGTAAAACCCTGAGCATAACGCAACGCACATCATGCCGAAGTTCAAGAATATGAAGAGTTTGGGACACGCTTTCATCACTTGCAGGCAAGTCGATATATAAATTGAGTGAACTTCCCATCCACACCAATCACAACCACTTTGGGGAGTGGAGCGTCATGCCATACTCGCCTGACTCGAATGCCTTTGATATATATGCAGTGCCACGGTCTGGCTTTCGCCGCAATAGCGTTTAGCTCGGCTCCATTTCTCGCTGAGGTAGCACATTATGTCCCTATTAAGATTGATTTTTGCCAAAGCAATATTGTCTATCGCACATCTTTTCAGGTATATTACCAGGTGATTATGTTAACCATGATTTCCATGCTTATCCTATCGAGCTTAAGCAACTTCTCCAGATATCGTTGTGAGGTAAAAGTATCCTTTACAAAACGCACCTCTACCGTAATCAATAGCATGATTTGTTCGATCAAATCTAAAAGAAATTTTAAAGCGATGCTAATGTTTATATGAGTGAAGTGATGCAAAATCCTCTCTCATCAATTCTAAGACCGAGTAATAGAGTGCATATCTTTTCATCTTTATCTTTGCTAACTTTTCATCTTGATTTTCATTCACTTCTTTCTTCTCTCCAACAGAGTTGGTCAGACTCTCGATTTCTGTTCTTTATTTCATTTAATTGATAATTAGTAAATAATTGCACGGATGAGCGAGCAATTCTACATAACTCTATTTAAATGGCAGAAGAAGAACATATATATATAATCGGTTTATTTTAATATATTGTCTTTTTGCCCGTAAATTCTGTGATTTTATTTCAAATAAAATTAAAAGTATACGAGAGGAAATTGTAAAAGCATGTAGTGTGTGTTGAAAAAAATAAACCTTTCGGATTTTCGTTATATTCCGAAAATTCAAGTACGGTGTCGGTTTTTGTGAATGCTTTCTAGGAGCGAAAATCAAACGAAAGGACACACAGTTTTTGAACTGCAAACTACTAACAAATCTCGCTCCATTCTTACCGTTGGTCTTTATCAACACATCAACCAATATATAGATCGGAGTTGAATTAGCAATCTTCGGTTAACTCAAATTCCCTCTTGAGCAGCTAAAATCTTTCAAATTTCGCAAAAATCGACAGAAGCAAAAAATTGAAACAACGTGTTATGAACTAAGCTTTAAAAAAAAAAAGGGAAGGCTTTTCACACAAATCAATAAAAGAGAATTGGCGCAAATTAGAACAACAAGCGTCGCATTTAAATTTCATACTGCTGGGAGGTAGGTGAGAGAATGCTCTTCGGATTAAAAATATCAACAAACTTCACTGCGATGGGAGAGATGTTACATTTTGTTCTCTTTTCAACCATAACACTGATTATCTTTCTTGAGATGAAAATACTCAAATGAAAATGCCTGCGGCAAACCGCAAATGCCGCACTAATGCTGATGACTAATGTTAAATTTTCAATTTACTTAACCATAGCGGTCTATGTACGTGCAATCACATTATATCAAGTAAATAATAACAGGTACGAAAATTAAATTCGGTCGGGACCGAATCTTTTATACCCATCACGGTTTACCCTAAAAAAACACAAAAGAAGTAAAAGAACAAAATTCTCATTCTCTACAATATGGAGTGGGCGCAGTTGATTTCATTTATTTTCAAAATAAAAGTTTTTCTGTTGTAGACATGTAGGCGTTGTAGGCGTGTTCTTTGAAAACTTTAGATCAATTCCAAATTTTTTGGCAAATTCTTAGGCCATATATTCATTTTCGCTAACGGGAGAATGTTTACCACAAATCCTACAAAGTTGCGCAAACAGACAGATGGACAGATGAAAAGGCGGACATGTTTAGATGCATTTAAGATTTAAAACTAGCCAAGAATTTGTATACTTTATTTGATTTTTTAAAGACATTACACAGATGGACAGACGGACAAACGGTTAGGCTTAAATCGGTTTAGGATTTGATGCTGATTAAGAATATTTATACTTTGTGGGGTCGCTAATGCTTACTTCTGAGCGTTGCAAATATTTTGACAAAATTAATATATCCCTCATCCTTCCTTCGGTTATTGGTTTAAAAAATTTCTTAGCTTAATTTCCTTAAGCAATCACTTTTAGTTATTTAATTGTCGTTACTATTAAGATTAATATGTTTATACCGTAGACGTGTTTTTGGTACAAGGATATATTAAATGTGAGTACAGGTGTGCGACATCCGCAAGAACTTGATCGATTCCGAAATAAAGCGTTTAGAAACATTTTCTGTATTAATCTAAGCTTGTCTGTCCGGCTGTCCATCCTTATTTTTTTATGTTCCACTTACAGGCCGCAATTCTGTACCGTAAGGTGCTTTGGCCCAAGCACAAACACTATTGAAAATGGTTCGAATCGAAGTATTTTTTCGATTAATCCCCATACAACGCCTTATTTTGAAAATCCATTATATGAATTACCGTGGTATGGTGTAACGTTGGTCTGTTGCCCAATATATTGTTTTTATTCGTTTTGTTTTTGGTTTAGATGAGCAATACATACACACACACACACACATATATATATATATATATATATATATATATATATACGGCGTTTTCAATTTTTTAAATCAAAATTTTGGGATATGC
>CCAG010014614.1:0-19335 GCA_001077435.1 Glossina morsitans morsitans
GATGGATGCATTGTGAGATTTTAATGATTAAAACTATACTTTTTCGTTTGTAAAGTGCTTTTACAAAGGCTGTCGCTACTGATGCAACGCTTTAACATTTGGTTGTTTTTTACCGCCACATTTTCTAAAGAGCACATACAACTAATACAATAAAAAAATTAACTCTTGTCAAGGTTGCCACTATTGGTGTTTATTCTAAATATATATACATATATATAGAAATTAAAAAACAAAATAAGCATCGCAAATACTCATGCAAAAAGGAAAAATAAAAAAAAAAAAATGTCAACATTTCTGCCGCTAGTTCCAGTGTGTCATCATGGTGGCACTTTGCTATACACAAGCACCGTGACTATGTTAAACTTTATACTGACATCATTAGTTTAAAGAACTAAATTTAGATTTACCGGCAACATTCTTTTGCTTCTTCTTTTCTCAGTTCAAGATTGTTATAATAAGTGTGAAAAAAAAAAAAAAAGAAAAACGTAAAATATATATATATATATATTTATAGGTATATTTATATGTATAGGGAAAATGTCTTCATTTAATATTTGCAATATATATGTAAAACAAACATATACATACAGCACATACACATAGTAGTTTCGGCCCGTTTTGCGTAGTCTATAATTTATTTTTATATTACAGAAACATATATCTATATCTATATCTATATATATATATATATATATATATATGTATATATATATATGTGTTTATTTTACATAGTCTTTGCAAATACTAAGTTAAGAAATTTTTCAATTAGTTTTCGAAATATTAAAAAACATTTTTTTTTTTTTTTATGCAAGGGTTCAAGCGTAGGTATGTATATACAAATCAAAACAAAAATTATATTTGGCTTTATAGAATATATTAGTTCAACATAGCACATCCAAAATATCGCGTACCCATACCAACTTAATATATTCATATCGGAAAGGAAATAATATGTATATATATATGCGTTTATGATAACCAAGACTGTACATGGTAAGGTTCAGTTCGATGCCCTTCTAATGCTGATTACTAGAGCTTGTTTAAAATCGAACGCTTGCAACGTAGAATAAAAATGCATTCACTTGACATATCAATCGTATATCGCATGTATTTCAAGGCATATCTCTATACGATTTGATAGCATCTAAATCTTTGCAAACCTCTTTTTTACCAGAGTTTTTATCGAATTTGATGCGAAAATTTTTTAAGGAAAAATTTGATTTTTAACTTGAAACTTTAATGGTAAAATCATAGTTACAGAGAAGGAGAAAATTCTGACTTTTTGTTAATATATGCAGTACGCGTTTGTTTATTTCACAAACTTAGTTGGCAATGATTAAAAGAAAAATTATAGACGCAATTCGTTTACAAGATTTTATGTAAAAAATTTGATAAACGTTCTACAACTGTGCAAGACGCATTGGACAAAGAAATCAAATTCAAAGTTCACTGCACAAAAGTCAACAAACACTTTCAGTTCGACACAAAAAGGAAAGGAAAGCTAATTTCTCATCAACGAAATTCGTACAGTTGACGACCCCTGGTTACGTTTGTTGAGTCACTATCAAATTATTTTGGACAATGCCAAGTGGGTCTGATTAACATCGTTCGCAAAACCAAATATTTATGTTCAGTTAACTTGATTGCTGTTAGTTGAAATCCATTTCTTTAGACTTTGATATACACTGAAAGGCAGCTTGTGAAGATCTTAAACCGCATACCGTACAAGCATCAATATCCACGTTACTTAACCTGCAAATTTCGAAAAAAAATTGAACGCATCATGTAAGAGCTTCATACAGCAATCAATTGCAAGGAACCAAATTGATTAACACACACTTAATATAAACTAATAGTTAATCTCCGCATAAACATATATATAAAAAGAAATTGAAAGAAAATCATTTCGTCTCGATGGCTACAAAAAGCAATGAATTTACTTTAATGTTTTTCAATACGTCATAGGCTCGCCAAGGAAACAACGACCTAGTTATTGTCTTATAAATAAAAGACCGCGTTAGCTATGTGATAGGTCTAATAATCAATAATAATATAACCTGTTGGTAGAGTTCATCCTCATGAACTGTTAATATCTACAGGTTAGGTTATAATAAATAATGAACAAAAAAAAATATGATGAAAGACTTATTTATGACAAACGTTTGCGAAATGTCTGTGGGAACATATAACAAAAAGGATGAAATTCGTGTAACAAAGAAAGAATCAATTAAATGGTGTTAAAATCTATTTTTCTTTCCGATAATTGGCCAATTACAGTAAGATGAAGACGAGTGAAAGAACATAGCTAGGAGTTGACTAGTTTCTCACTCGGCCCACACACCGATTAGCAACAAACACTTACATATATATGTATATATATATATATATATATATATATATATACATACACAGGCACAAGTATCTTGATATACGAAATTACCTTTACCTTTAAATCAATAAATTTGTAACGTAAGCACTATCAGTCACCGAGGAGGCAAATAAACGTAAATATCTGCGTCATCAGCATCATTTTTTATATATTTGGTTGCAGTCGTTGTCGTTTTTAAGCCACCAATATTTGTCTACTGCATATATACTGCGTATAGATGAGAATGTGTGTGTGTGTGTGTGTTTGCATGTATGTATGCATGTTTGCATCTATATACATATGTGTCTTTCTTTCATTTATTTATGTATTTTTGTTTATATTTTCTCTTCCTTTTTATCCCATACAAATGAATTTTTGCTGGTTCTCAAGTACCATCAATAACTGCAAGCCTCAAGTGTGGCTTTATGCACATATATACTTGTATCGATATGTGTAGGTGTTTGTATGTATATATACATATATATATATATGTGTGTTCTTATCTGTGCATCTTATAAGTATGCGGGCAATTCGAAAAACTGAAAATTTTTGAAACAGAAAAAAGTTGTAATAAACAACAACAATACTACGGTATAATGATTTAATATCGTGTTACAGCACATATGTAATTTTAAGCATAGACACGAGTATGTATAGGGAAACGTATGTGATTTTTCTCTAAGAGATCAGTTTTTATTGATATGTTGTATGCAGCGCAACTGATTATTTTCGTTTGGGTTGTCACCTTTTTTTTTTTTTTTTTTCTTTCAATTTTAACTCTACGAAGGCTTGGAGAGATAGATATCGCCATCCGTAACACTTATGTATTGATGAAGATTTTTTTTTTTTTCTCTTTCAAATATCTACGCTATGACCGTTCTTGTATTTTTCTTGTATTTTTTTCTTTTTTTTCTTTTAATATATTGTTTAGATATATTCGTCATTATGTACAATAAAAGACAAACATATATATGCACATGCATACACATGCATACATATACGTTATTTTTAGTTTAAGTAGGTGTGTGCGTTAATGATTTATAAGCATTTCTTTAAACGTTAATTTTTTTTTTTTCTCATTATTTCCAACTTAACGTAAATTTATGATTCACGCTGCAAAGAATAAATAAAAAAAATAAGTAAATAAATACTAAAAAAGAAAAGAAAAAAAAAAAGGGAACAACAACGTTGTTGCTTTTAAAAATTGATGTCTGAATTGCATTTTGTTGAAACTCAGCTTGAGGAACAATTGTTTTTCATTCTTTTCATCCTTTTCAAGAATTCCAGATAACAAATTTTTATAACCGTAAAAGATTGGTTCGAGTGAAAAAAAAAAACAAACAACAATTTTTACTTTGTTTTCTTAAAATTTGTTACAATGAAAAAATTCCGTGAAAAAAAGCCAAAAAAATTGTGATAAATACCATACACACATCGTTAAGAGGTTTAAAGATGAAGGTGGGTGTGCGCGCGGCAAAATTGTGTGTTCATAAACGTTTTACACACCACAATAGTTGAAACTAAGAGATAAAAGTAATTTTGAAATTATTTTTTATTCACTTTTCTAAGTTTTCAAAAAAAAATTATAGACATAAGTGGTCTCTCTACTCCTCCTTTCATCAGATGTGTAAATAATTCATTAAACAAATCTCAATAATGACAAGACCGTTAACCGGAAATTTTTTCCCATATCTGCATATAAAGTGCATTTAGTTTGATGTGAAATCTGAGCTTTCAGTGCACGCAATGATCGTTATAGAAAGATAGAAAAAATTTCCGAAAAGTCTTTATAAGCAATCAATCGATTATACCTGTGGAGATCGCATATAGAAAATAAACAAATACAAAATAAAAAATTAACATTCGGCGAACCTGGATGAAGCTGGACGAATTTAATAGGCCGTTTCGATTTTAGGATCCCCAAAGATGAACTTAAGACGGAAATGATTCATGCAGTAATCGATTTGTTTCTCGGGCTTTATAGATAGCACATGACATTACACATGTCGTCGCCATTCATATCTTGCAGGCAATTTAATTATCATGTCGCGATAGCGAACGTGATTAACTGTTATTGCTTGACCAGTCGCATTTTCAAAGGAGAGCAGTCTCGCGATGCCTGCAGCCAAAAAACGCGCGCCAAAGTGTGATTCATTGCGGATCTATTCATATCTTGGCAATCACTCGTGGATTAACCGACTTATTATGATGAGAAGATGAAAAAACACTATAGTAGGGCACGGTCGGCTAGCAAACACATAATAGCACCCTTCAGTTATTTATACATATATATATATATATATATATATATGTGAGGACTTTTCAAAACAAGGCGTTTTATGAGAACTGATCGAAAAAATGGTCCAATCTGAATGATTAATTCGCTTTCGTAGTTGTACCAAAGCAGGACGGCAGGCTATCAAAATTATCTCAACAATTGTGATCTGTAAGTTGGAGACAAGAAAACAGGACAGACAGGCGGCCAAACGTATAGGCACGCTTAAATCAAATTAAAAATTGTCTCTTAATTCATTGGTATAATGAAAGGCGGGTCTACCTCAAGTACTTCAGGATGCTGCATACATTGGCACAGTCTTAGGTCAGGTGTACTACCAAGGATGTAGTAGGATGTTATGAACCTCATCGCTCAAGGCAATTTTATTTGTTTGAAAAATGACCATTCACTTGTTCGTTTTTCTATAACTATTGCTGAACAATTAAAAGGCTTCACATTTTTGGGACACCCTATATGTTTGTTTAAGCAAGGTAGCGGAGGCATTGTTGAAGGCATCTTTTTGGCTTTTTACATCCGTTGATAACGATTTCCAATTTTAGCAGAACTTAAAAGCATCCGTCCGCGAATCGTTAAAAAGTATGTATAGTTTTTTCCTTCACTATTTATTTATTATTTAATTAATGTCTTTATGTGACTTCGTCAAGGGCCGACTTTTTACACCCACAACATTTCATATTTCATTAAAATATTTTAATTAATTTTAAATAATAAACTTTTACTATCCTCTCAAAGAAGTCGTAAGTATATATATGTAGATAGATATATATATATATATGTATATGTATGTACATGTATGCAAATAATTTGAAATCAATTTTACTACAAGTATAAAAATATGCAATTTAATAAATGGAAGCACACACACACACACACGCATACATGCACTACTACCATATATACATGTATGGACAATAACAATAAACACCCTCGCATCATGCATGGCACCGGCGCAGCATATAGCACTAGGCAGCCATGTAATGTGTTTAACAATAAAAAGAAAACAAAAAAAAAAAAAAAAAAAAAAAGAAAGAGTTCTTGATTTTCTATTTGTCTGCCCATTTGTTAAATACAACAAACTTTCCATAAGGTGCTCGGATGGTTTTTATTTTTCCAGTTGCCAGTCAGCCTTCCGCTTGTTTACTCATCTCATTTTATGTCTGACTTTATATATACGTACAAATACGTATACATAAAACGACCGATATGCGCAAGCAAACAGGCTAAGCAAGCCGATGTGCATCGAATACATATATATATATATATATATATTTTTTTTTTTTTTCCTTTTTTCTTCCGCTTTTGCTTTTCTTTCATTTATTTGATCATAAAAATTGTTATGCGTGCCGTTATGGTAAATATCTACAATAAAATTCCATGTTAAATGATTTGATTATGTGCACTTGCACATAGTAACGTATATGTGAACATAAATATAATGGAATATGGTGATTTTTCTTTTTTTTGTTCGTCTAAGTCTTATTATTTTTTCTATTGCTATGATAAACGTTTCATGGTTTCTGTTAAATACTTTTTAACGAATATTACGAGTTGGATGATAATTTGAACAAGTTGTCGCAGAAAGAAGACTCACTTTATGAAAGAGTATAACACGACCACGACACGATTCATTTTATTCCCCATATGATGGTATTATGCACATAATCCATTAGCACTAAGTAGTTGTCATCTTATGCCATTAAAAAGGAATGAGATTTAGAATTTTTTTTTTTTTTTTATTAAACACAGCCCAATACACTCATACAATGGTAAGTAAATAACTCTAAGATCTAGTGGTCTCTATGATTTACTTGATATGTGAAGAAAGTTAAGATTTTAATTAAACAACTCGGAATCTCCGATCGAATGTAGACTTAACGTGTTAACTAATGAATTTTGTTTTAAAGTCGAACAGTTTTTTCAATTTACCCGGCATTGCTTAAGGTTTCAGATCAGAATCAGATCTAATCTTTTTTTCTTCTCTAAAAACCATAAACATGACCCAAAAGACGAAGCCAAAAAAAAAAAAATAAATAAATAAATAAATAAATCAATAGAAATAATTAAATAAAATTTCACTGTATACCTGAGATATATCTAGACTTCGTGACCTCCCATATGGAGGCTAAGTATGCTAAAAGCGAACTTTCTTTCTATATGCCTTCACATTATAAATTCCAAATCGATTTGTCCAATGTTTTATTAGTTCAATTAATTAAATGTATATTCTGTTTGTGTTAAGATAGTTCAAATGAATACGCCCATTTTTAGGGATATTGTGTACGAATACGGTTGAAGGAGTACCGTGCTTGGGAAGAAGTGCATACAAAGTTAAAGCTTTGTCGTACAGACATTACTGCTCACATCCACGAACTGCAATTCGTTCATTTCTCCCTTCAAATAAGAGGTGAAGACCCCAGGGTTTTCAACTAATTCAGTCCAACTAATGATCTATGAACTATTATTTTTTTTTTTTTAATTTATTCTTCCTCTTTGTCTTGTCAGAAAACTGACTTTGTATGCCGATTTCTAATGATGAACGAGTCGCATTGTACTGGGCCCGTTTAACCAGTCCTTAAAGAAGAAAAAATCAAAAATCGCAATTTGGACGCAAGGAATCAATCGTGTGGGAGGAAGAGGTGCATGAAATTAGTTGAACGCAAAAAAAAAAAAAAATCCGCAAGAGAAACTTACGTTTCGTGGAAAATAATAAAATGAATTTTCTTTAAGACCACGCATCGGAACCCACTGAGACATTGTGTGCCATGACCAAGCTATGAATCGCCGAAGGGTTTAACAGCATTCACACCGTCTAGATATGATTTCGTCATCCCTATTCCGTCTCATCCCTATTCCCCTTCACTGTTATAGCGCTAGCATCCGTTAGCACAACCAACCAAATTTTCGTTCTTTCTATCAAGCGTTTTTCATAATACGCTACCAATTGTAATAGTAGTTGTAGATAAGAACTGTTGAACTCTTAAGAATAATCAAATTAGAGGTGAGGTGAACGAAGTGAACAATAGTTGAAAAAATTTATGAAACTTTTGACAGAATATAATGAAAAATAATTATATTTTGATTTATCGATTGTTGTCGATTGTTGTTATTCCATTATTAAGCAATGAAAAATATCTGATTGAATGAATAGGTAACGTTTTGAATTTTATTGATGATTATCTGAACTAAGATCTTTCAAATTTTTTAAGAGTTTTCACATTCGTGTTGTATTAGAATGTTTGGCAGAGAATTTATTACATTTCGCTGCAAAATAAACAAAAGTGAATTGATTGCAACGCTATGCTCACACTCACACCAACACAATAAGTTATTCCGCCCCCCCCCCCCTCCCTCCCCGTAAACAAATATAATATTCGCATAGATTTGCATTTTTTTAATATTTAGGGGACGACCTCTGCATAATATTAATTTTTTTTATTTTTTTATTTATTTATTTCTGTTCTTGATTTTTCTTATTTTTGATTTTTTGTTTTTTTCTTTTTGTTTATTTTTAGTTTTACGAAATATATATTTAAAATTAAGTTAGTATAAATAAAATAAATATTTAATTATTATTATTTTTTTTCTTTTGTGTTTATGTTAAATCATATTAAACACGAGATATTTTTCGCTTACAATAAGCATTGTAATCATTGTGGGTTTCAGTTAAAAAGCTAATAAACACCTTATTGTGGAAGCCAATCATGTTATTGACGATGACATACAATTTCCGGTTAATGACGATTAAAAAATCCACACACACACACACACACACACATATGTGCGCGCTAATATGCATAAACAATATTTATGCATATTGTGTTGACATGTGTGTGTGTGTGTGTGTGTGTGTGTGTGTGTGTGTGTGTGTGTGTGTGTGTGTGTGTGTGTGTGTGTGTGTGTGTGTGTGTGTGTGTGTATGTGTGTATGTTTTAGTGAGTATGTACGCAAGTACTTGGCATTATAGTTAAGATATCACTATGAAATGACTTTATTTGATTATTTATTCAAAGGAAATCACTTCTCAACAAAAGTATAAGTTTATTAGACGACAAAAAATGCAATAAAATTCTTTTATTTTATTTAAAATAATTGTATAAAAATTATATAAAAATAATCGTCGGACAAGAAGCGGTAATTAAAACGACATTGTTCAATAACTTGTCGTCATGGTTGAAATTCTGGACTATATATTATCATGGGAATCGTATTTTCAATCGCGCAAGAGTTCCTCAAAAGTTTTGAAACAATTTAAAGCTTAAAGATGTAAAATCAATTATAAAGTCAAATAATCGCCGAACTTGGTCGATAAATTATGGGTCTATCTAAATGAAAGCTTTAATTAAACCATGTTTCACGTTTCATTCATCTTTTGCAGCATATGACCCTTTACTTGTATATGTGTGAATGTATTCGAAAGATTCCAAACCTCAGAAAAAGTACATAACTCCTGAAGATTAGGTAGGGCGCAGTTTTACACTAGGAACGGCAAACTTTTTATCTGTTTATTTATTGTTTTTAATTTTTATTTCGCAAAATTTGAAATTCTAGTGAGGGAATGATACTTTAAAAAGGAAGAGGCGAGGACACGTCCGCTTCGGCCGAAAATGTATTTCGGTATTTGTTTCGTGGTAGAAATAATTATCATCTGCAAGCTGCCCCTCACTTTGCTCACACAGTCATTAACACCTTTCTTGTGCGTCACGTGCACGCTAAAGCTCATTTTTGCGCCAAGTGCAATTTTTCAGATTGACATAATATAATGTAAGCGTTAATTGTTGTTATAAACAATTCGTCACACATGATTCGTGTACCGATAACGGTACAAGCAATGCGAAAAAATATATTTTATTTCTCATAAACATAAAACAACAAAAAAAAAAACGTACGAGAAACTATTAAATTTGTACTTCGCATACCGAGAACGGTACACGTGGCATAAGCAGCGTGACAGCAAATAACAACTTCAACTAAGTTTGGTCAATTAAACTTAAGCAGAATCTTCTCTATTTAACTATTTTATAAGATGTTTGAAGATTTGAAATTTCCCGCTTCACAGCGCATTTTGCATGCACTTAATAACAAGTGAGTAAATAATGTTTCAATTCAATGAAAACTTTGATTAGCATTAAATAAATGCTAGAACGGATAATTGATTCATTTATTCAATGCTAAAATTTCAACTAGTTAAAGGTAAACGTCTTACTTGCGGACGCGAAAGAATAATCCGTTGGTCTATTTATTAACTTATCTTACAAAATTGCCAAATAATTGTTTCGTCTTTATTAGAGACTTACCCCCGAGACGAAGCGAGCAGAGCTGAAAGTATTGCATGTCAGTTATGCTATGTTTGCACTCAATCATGCCGGTAATTGGATATAGTCAACGTTGTCTCTACCGCAGATATTTAACCCTAAGTAGAACATTGTTTATCCGCTCGTTGTTAACAGATCATACAATAGAGGGAAAACTATTTGGCGCCTCTTTACTTAACTTAATTTTTAATTTTATGCTTATTGTTGCTGGAAGGTAGACAGTCAAAGTAGCTAAAGGAAGGGGTAAATATGCATTTAACACTTGAAACATTAATTTTCTCAGAAACATGAAACAACTTAAAACGCAAAAGTAACCTAAGACGGCAAGAGCAACAAAAGTAACGCAATAGCAGCAAATGTACAAATACATATATATAAAAGTATATATATATACGTATGTATATAATATATTTTAGAACGACAATATTGCTTAAAACGTAGAAACTTGGGAAGATGTTATTGCCAAACACACAAAGTCCAATGACCAGAAGAGAGGAAAAAAAAAAAAGATAGTCGAGCAACCAAAAAATTGAGCAAAAGATATAGAAATGAAATGCATGCAAGCGACCATATGATCACGTAGCCGCAGAGAGTCTGAGAAAGAACTTACTTGAACGAAGCAAAAAAAAAAAAAAAAAATTAAAGAAATATGGAAAATCCAAACAAGAGGAAAGAGGCTCGCACAACGTCAACCGCACTAAAGTACTAGGTGTGGTATGTGGTCGTGGTGTTGCTATTGTTGTTGGTGGCGGATGGATATTCATGTGCAATATATTTCTTCGCAGACGCGAACACACACGCACACCGCTTACATATATGCATGTACGTGCCTGTTTATGTGTTTATGTGTGCACGCATTGTAATGAATACATATACCAAACGAAACCTAAGATCTAGATAATAGTCTGTAAATTGGTTTATACGCTAGAAACAGAAACAGAACAGACAGAACACACAGAAAAGTAGCAACAATAACATCAAGAAAGAAAACGAATTAAGTTTAAAAACAAAGTTGCAACACTTGCAACAAAGGAAAAAAAAAGGAAAAAGAAAAACGCACACATCTATAATATATAACAAAAATAGTAGCAACGTAAATATAAACTTTCCTACTGATTTGCTAGTTGTAGTCAGCACCAGGATAGCATGCTACCAATAGAGAGATTGAATACCGCGTGTTTACGGCAAATACTTACTCTACACCGAAAACTAAATCACAACCACAGCATGAGCGCGCACCAGCTAACTAGAATGGTCTGGAAAAGGAATGCGGAGGCAGGAGATAAGCAGAGCGTTATAAGAATATTGAAGAAGAAAAATAAGCAGTAGAAAAGGAAGAAGAAGAAAAAAGTCGCAAAAGAAAAAAGGAAAACAAAGGCAAACGTTTGCTCTTCTCCTGTTATAATCTTTTGGTTATATGGAACAAACGAAAACGTTTTATATGGTTAGGAATTGTTTGAGGTTTTATTTTTATTATTATTGTTGCAAGCTTGCCACATGCATGTGTATAAGTAAGTATAAGTGTACATGCCGGATAAGTAAAGTTGATAACCTTGAAAGCATTTTATGCGAAAGTTCAATGAATTTTTATTTCACTTTAAGTATGTTGGTTAAGCATATTTGTATGAATGTATTTGTATATACATATGTAAGTGTATGTTCTTGTACGCGTTCTTAATCAATGCGGTGGACAAGTTTGTTTTCTTTAAGGAAATAAATAACAAAGAAAACCCAATGCACCTCCTCTGAGAATCTTGCTACTAATGGTTGAGAGAACCAGTATAACAGCCGTAGTATGGAAAAAAAAAGCAAAAATGATTAAACGTGTAAAGAAACCACACCAGGCACTTACACCAACACAGCAATAATACAATAGACTTTATTAGATATATGCTTTTTCTTTTTGTCTGTTTTTCTGTTTTTTTTTTTTTTTTTTTTTTTTTTGTTTTTTTCCTTTAATAAATTAGCTACAGTTGGGGAAAACAGCTTTCAGCAGAGGAAATCAATAATAGGTTTTCAATTATATGCCACTTGTTTAACATGCTTTATCGCACAGATAGGCATACACACATAGACTATTGAATTACTGACTGATTGACCAACTGTCGAACCAAACGCTACTACCACTACCACTATCACTACCACTACTAACTTTGCTTCTACCTCTACATCTACAACAATTACTAGTACTATTATTAACCCCCCAGTCAATCAGTTGTTACTTTAGTCTGGTTTAAGATGACAGCACTACTTCACTATGTGCGATCAACATCATCGTCGTTATCATCATTATCATTATCATTATCATTATCATTATTATTATTATTATTATTATTATTACTAATATTGTTATCGTTGTTATTGTTGTTGTTGTTGTTGTTGTTGTTGTATATATCATAATGATCTTCATGATTATCTGGTGGCAGTAGACTAACAAGCAATTTTATTATCTAGCATGAATGTTGTCTGTTGCTGTATTTGTATCTCTGTACAATTGAATATATATATATATGTATGTATGTACATGCATTTAATAAGATTGTCTCATAAATGTTGTTAACAACTAAACACATTTTCCATCAATTTTTATATAAAACACTTTTTCTTCGCTTTTTTTCTTTTCTAAATTTTACTTTTCTACCTCTTATTTTGGGCTTTTTCTCTTCGCTCGCTCGCTAGCTAGCTTGCTTGGTTGCTTGCTCTGTCTGTCTCTCTGCCCGTTTTCCCGCTCAATTCAAGTATGTTACAAATCTGTTAGAAACAAACGCATAATCTTGCTAATATTTTTAAAGCACGCTTTTCTGGTTAAGTCAATCAACATGATCATGCAATGACATGCAATAACACTTAGCAAAAGTGTTAAGTATGTATGTATGTATGTATGTATGTATGTATGTATGTATGTATGTATGTATGTATGTATGTATGTATGTATGTATGGATGTATGGATGTATGTATGGATAAATATATATCTACGCATATACGCATACCATTATATATTTGTGTATATGCGTATGTATGTATGTATGTTTGTATATATGCTTATGTAACTTGCAATTCATCTTTACTATCTGTTTACACGAACAAGTGCAATTAGTCATTTCATTAGTTCAATTTACGGCAAATTTGATTTTTTTTTTGCACAAAAAGGAAGACTTTAAGCCTTTTCCCGATTAACAATGTAATGAGTCAGTAGATTGGAGTAATACACATGAAAGATGAAGAGGCAATCTTTTAAACATTTTCACTTAATCATTACTTAGTATATCTTATTAATATTGTTTGTCTATTGTAACGAAAGGAAAATTTTTATTTTCATAGTCGGTCGAACATGTTAAAAAAGAAAAAAATATTTTGGAAGTATAAACAATGCTTCAGTTGAAATTATGTTAAAAAGAAGAAGAAGAAAAATTAAATAAATAAAAAATCATGATAATCGTTTTAATCGCAATACGTTATTGTAGACTGATGCTCGGAACTTCGGATGTTAAATTGGTCTTTCTTAACAAATAATGAACGAGTACGGCTAAACGATAACACTTGGACCATCAATTAGAGCCATAATATGCAATTGCTTCCTATGCAATCTTCTTAAAAAACTCAACGCTAACGCTTTTAATCGTCACTGATCTTTTTCACACTTACGCGGAAGAAACGAAACCGCCGCCTAATTTGCAAAACAAATTAAATGGCTGCTTAGTGACCCTTCATTCTCTTTCTCTCTCTCTCTCTCTCTCTCTTCCTTTCTCTGTTAGTCGGTGGAAATGAAAAGACATAGACTTAAAGCTAATCGTCAGATTGTCATGCATTTTGAATAGGCAGGAAGAGAGACAAGCGAACCCGTGGATAAATCAATTTCGATTTCGATATTAAATAAAAACGCATTCATTTTATAAGCACTTCCGTTACTTATTGATCAATTTAAAAATTTTTAACAAAACGTAATACACAGTCTGTTGTGGTTAGACGAAGAGATAAGCACATCCTTTTGACGCAAATAAACAGGGAAAAAAAAGATTGCAATCCAGAGCAATACCTTGGCTTTGTTAGTTTTTGGCAAAGAAATTATTTAAAAACAAATAAATATATATATATATATATATATAAATTAATTATATATATATATATATTAATTTTTTCTTCTCTCTTTTAAATTGTATTACTCGACCTTATTTTATGTTTGCCCTACTACTACTGCTACTACTACTACGTTTACTTTGACGTTGATATAAAAGTGGGGGGAGAGCAGAAATATGAAACTTTAACGGAAATTACATATACACTGGAAAAATTCATTTTTATAGCATTGCTTCGTATTTACCTATGCCTTGCATAAGACAATGAATGCCCATACACTACAACAACCAATACTTGGCGATCCTTGTGAATGAATGTTCATTCTCCTGCGCGTACATGGGACTTCCGGTGATGTTTTGCATTTTGCATTTGCAATTATACATAAATATATTTGAGAGGGGGAAAATAAGATTAAATAATAGCGTGTACGAGGAAAATCAAAGTAACAGCATATGCCGATATTCAATGATCTGTCAAAAACTATTTAAACAAATTAAGAAAAAAAAAAAAACCTTATAAAAGAGTTTCGCATTCATTCCTTGTACCCGCCAACTACAGACCGGGTGAAATAAAGCAGGACACAACAAAAGCAAAGCATAGCTGGCCTATCGAGTTTTAGCCTATTTGTATCGCATCAACTAAAAAAAGTATAATCTTGCTTGCTCGTCGGTTCGCTTGTGCTTATGGATTTAGAAAAGCATTTTCCCATGATATTTTGTTCCATTGAGATTATGTGAACGAGACAAAAAAACAAAAAAAAAAAAAAAAAAAAAGCAAATCATTACACATATGACTGCTTGCAAGTATAACGAGGAATAACGAGAACAACAACGGCAACAGCAGCAATAAGAGTAACAACAACCAGAAAACACTTTATGGTAATTCACCAACATATGGACAAAATATGCATACATGTCTACATGCGAGTAACTTTAACAGAGGTGCATAGTAAAAAGCAAAAAAAAAAATAAAAAATAAAAGAAAGAAAGAGAGAGCCTATGAAAATAAAAGAAAGCAAAAAAATTAAAAAATAAATAAATAAATAAAAACAGCACCGAAAGCCAATTACATTATGACTGTGGCCGATATTTGTGGTTTTCTGTAATCGGACCAGCAGCTCTTAAACCGAAGCAAACATGTGATAAATAAATAAGTATAAAATAACAATAATAACAATAAACGTAGATGCGAGAAGAAATTTACAACAGCCAAGTTAAAGGCAAAAACAACAATAATAATAAAATTACTGTACAATAATCATTCTCTGGCACCATATTCGCAAATTATATTTTAAACACAGAAGACAAATGAAGTGCAACACTTTAGGGGGAACAATTTGCAATTTGTGCAATTTTCATTATGGACACACACACGCGAGCGCGTACGCACACTCTCGCAACACACACAGAGAGAGAGAAAGGGAGAGACATTCAAAGTTCACAAATGAAGATGAACAAACAGAAACAGCAGCACCAGCACCAGCACCAGCACCAGCACCAGCAGCAACACAAATTGCCAAAGAAGTTTACCAAGATATGTTGTATGGTAACTGCTCTTGAGCCCTGATGATGGGAACTTTATAAAAATGTGCATATGAATGAACAAACAGATGATGATGGTGCTGCTGATTTTGTTTTTGCTTTTGCTCTTGCTTTTCCAAATGCTGCTGATACTGTTGAATAATAAGGGTACTGAATGAGACCAGAAGCTTTTTGCTTTTTGCTTTTTTTTTTTTTTGCTCTTTTTTCTTTTTTAAACCATTATTGGCATAAAATATTAAACAAGAACCACAAAATGTATTAAAGACGACGACACACAACAACGACAACCGCACTAAAGCATCAACATAAGGAGACAGCAACGAGAAAAAAAAAATTAAAACTAAATGTATACAACCGTACATTCATACATAAATGTGTACATTCATATGTACATATAGACTACACTTTACTTTATTTAGTAAAATGCACACAGGCATCGAAATCATCATTACCATCATCATTATCATCATCATCGTCATCGTCATCACATTGTTGTACAACATCACAGACAACACCTGCATAACATATAACAGAAAAAAAAAAAAAAATTAAAATTAAGGTGAAGATGAAATAAAAAAAGAAAAAGAAAAAAAAAACAGAAAGAAAATCCACAAAATTATATATAAAACGCAAAACCTTGGCCAGACAATATAGTATAACAACAACCAGCTGCTAAATGTGAATTAAAAAGAAAACTGTGCTTACATCTCGTATGTTTAAATGTATGTATGTATGTATGTATGTATGTATGTATGTATGTATGTGTGCATGTATGTATGAATGCATGCATGATCATGTCTGCAAGGATAAGTGGTCGATTGTTGCGGTCTACTCTAAATTGCTCATAGTATTGATTATGAAATTACCTGAGTATCTTAGCGCAAAGCAATTGACTTTTGACTGTTTGCTGATGGTTTGAGGTTTTAGAAGCAGTTTAAGATCATAACATTGCACTCATATATGCATGCATGTGTATAATGATGAATGCATCTAAATTTATGCATGTGTATATATACACATATATAATTGCAAAAAAAAAAAAAAAAAAAAAGATCATTCATTTCATTCATTTAAGCAGTGCAATGAGTCATCAAATAATTATGAAATGATGTCTTTATCATAAATGCGCTGGAATTGTCATTTTTACAAAAATTTATGACAAGCTATTAATAGCCACGGTTGTTGACACTTGAAAGACATTAGTTCTCAAAACGTATAATTTTTGATCATAAATTTTCCTTAAAAACCAAAACAAAAAAACAAAATAAGTAAATAAATAAATATTTTAATATAATAAAATCAAACGAAAAAAAAAAGAAACCATAAACATAATAAATAGAAGAAAGCGAAATGAAAAAGGAATTTAGAGATAATAAGTAAAAACATTATAGTCGGGCAAGACTGTTCTCATCAAATACCCTATACCACTTTGTCTAAGACGATCTTTTTTTATTTACTTTCGCGCGAGAATACGAAAAATTATTCATCGTTTCCATGTGGAGGAAAGAAGGTATTTCCCCTGAACCCTTATACACGGGGGGGGGGAGCCAAAAAGCTTAACGATTCAATTTTAGTAAAATTAATTTTCTTACCAAAATTCTTTTCTGTCTTTATTAGATTTTAGTTTGTCAAATAAATGCTTAGCTTTCATGAGAACCCTTAGGTGTGTGCGTGTGTGGTATTCAACCAATGTGAAAATTTGCAATTTTTTGAAGTAGCTTGCTTTTCAAAATAAGGTATATTATGAGGTGTGATCACCGTACAGGTCAGATGCAGCCAGGTTTTAATAGGGTCCTTGCGTCCTTGGGAACAAAACAAGTCAGTGTAGCAAATTTTATTAAAATATGTTGAAAGCTGCATGATGCAGATGCACGGAGAGACGAGCTTAAGTGGAATTAGAAATTGATTGCAAATCGGCATAACAAAGTGCAATATGTTTATATATATATATGTCGTCTTGCATAAGCTCAATAAGGTTGTACTACAAGCGGTGTAGGGTATAATTAATGAATGGGGGAAAATGTTGTACAAATGTGAGTGTAAAAATTCAAGTAACATAATTTCAAAAAAAAAGAAAACAAGCAAAGAAGCAATTTAGAAAGTATTATTCGTTAAAGAGCGAATCGTGGATACCCATCTCCTTCAAAAGTTTTTGCAACGAGGTCACATCAAGCCGATCGAAGCTATTTTCATGTGAAGTTTTCAGAATATGAAAAAAATGTAATTTAAAGCGTTTTAAATACATTATTAAATGTCGTTGTTAATTGTTCAATATTTCCGGACGACTATAATGCACTCGCATCGACATCTCTAAAAGATTAAATAGTCAGAGGAAACTTCACTGCTATACTTTGGAATCAATGCAACAAAAAGTAAACTTGAAAATTTGGGATTCTACTACAAAACTGCTGAGGGAGCCCTTAAAATTGAGAGAATAATTTGTCGGATATATTTCAGGTATCGGCCAGAGATATGTGTTAAGCTGAAGAGAATTGTTTTTAAATTGGTTTTCATGGTTCGCAAAAATCAATGAATTTTTTAACTTTCACTTTGTTTCCAAAATTCTCTACGTTTTTTTTCTTTTTTCTATACACACATACCTATATATAATTTATTAAGTCCAAACTCTCCGATCATTTTTGGAGTTTTTTCGAGTTTTATATTTCCGGGAATTCCAATAATAAATGAAGATTGAGATCTTTGCGGTTCGGAGAATATTTAATCGGTATCTTAGTTCTTACGTTTGGAAGGACAGAACTCGTCTTTTGACAACGAATATAGACAACTAAGGTAAAGCTTTGTAGCCGAAAGAAAATAAAGTTGTTTTTCTTAATGATGGCGATGTCGTTAAGTGGCTTTAAAGAACATTCTCAATTAAATTGCATTAAAACGAACTTTTAATCTTATAAACTTATTGAATGATGTGCTTGTTAATTGTTGTGAATGTGTTTGTCAGTATTGTATCCAACCTCGACCTTGGCCATGGAATGTCACGAAGGAAATTCTTACGTGACTTCGCATTAGCGGAAGGAAGGAAAGAACGACAGACATGAAAAAAGACTATCTTTAAGAAGAAGGAAGGCCTGACCTCGTTGAGCAGAAGGCGACGGCGCGCTGGAAGAGAGAAGACCGATGAAGGCTCTTACCCATCCCAAGATATTGTTGTGGATGGAAAGACGGCATGATGAGGCAAACAATTAGCACTCTTGCACTTATTGACCGTTTACGGTTGCGTCGGACGGTGTCTACACAAATTCGGCGGCAGCAACTCGTCAGCGTGCCTGAACTGTGAGGACACGGAAAATAATGTAATGTACAAGATTCGTACTATACGGTCGAGCTAGATCCCAAGAGATAAGTAGGGATATGATCGTCAATCACTGCGACGAAGGTATTCCTAGAAAAACCACTTTTGGAGAGGCAGCGGGTGAAGAGAAAAAGTGATATCTGATAAGATAATCCACTAAGGTCTTGCAGTAATTGCAACCAGCCTCGCTGAAGTAATACTTGACGCAGAGGAGTATGATAGGCGGTATGTATATATATATATATATATGTGGGTGTGTGAAGCGCAAGTCTAGTAGATAGATGTGAGCGCCATGAGCCATAACGGGCAAATAGCATCTTTTCTACCTCTTATTCCTGCGACCAGCTCGCATAGCAAAAGAACAAAAAACAAAAATACGTGTGTATATATATATATATATATGTATAGGTCAGATTTGCCTTGAAACTATACT